>QTSX02005129.1:0-202402 GCA_014839935.2 Entomophthora muscae
AGCCTTCATACACAACAACTGGTCTCTCCTGTGCATTGAGCATGAAGAAGAATGTGGAAAACTCACCTGGGATGGTGAAATTCCCATCCTTTTCACAGAAGTTCTTGATTTTCTCTGGCTCAAAGCCAGAAACATCCTTCTTAGCCTAAATTTTGATTAACCTTTCATTATTTTAGTTGAAGTTGCTGTTGATGTTGGTTTTTAGGTGGTCTTAGGGTGGTTTCCCCCTTATTCTGAATATCATCTTAATTTGAAGCTTCTTTTTCATCATTTTTTTGGTGTTTTATCTTGGGCTTGTTGGTTGGTCTTCTTGGCACTTTCTTATTCCTGTCTTCCTTTGAATTATATATCTTGATGGGAGTGTCATCCCAGCACTGTTGTAGAAGGACCTGTCTGAGAAACTGCTGGTGGGTATATCTGATAGCAATCTTTCAGAAGATTGGCTGGTTTTTGGCTTTTTGGTGGTTGATTCCTTGGCCTTTTTTTGTTGACTTGAACTGCTTTTTGTAGTACATATCTGAAAAAATGATTGATCTTTAAATATCTATATTTTGAAAAAATGTGACTTTTTAATTTTATTTTTATTGGTTTTTTATTGCCCTTTTAAGTTTTTCTTTGTTAAATTATCTCAGGCTTACTATTAAAATCTCTATTATTTTTTCTTTGGATTTGGAGGGTTTAAGAAAGTTTTTTGTGACAATTTTACAATGTTATTGCAAGCTTTGTTAATATTTCTTATTGGGGGTTTATAATAAATTTTTGAGGGTTTGATATCTGGTGATTTTGATTTTATTATGCTTTTTAATGATTATTTGATTTTAAAACTTAATTTATAATATAATTTTTGCACACCTTTTTTGATTGACAAGAAATCAGGCTTTAGTTACATTAGTCTAAAACTCTTAGGAGTTTAATAAGTTTAATACTTGAAGTAGTTGATTCTTGTGATTCAACAGATAAATACTTCACAAAATCAGAAAAAATTAACTGACATCTAAAAACATAGTGTCTTAGACCTTATTTTTTTAAGCTTCTTTAATGAAATTTATTATTAATTTTAATCTAGTATTGATAATAATATAATAACTTTTTTAACTCCTTTAAAGCAAATGCTATTATTTTTCCTTGTTCAATTTTAAATACAGTAGTTTTAAAGGCTATGACAACAAGTAAAAAAATTCAGATTTAAACAAAATGAACTCAGATGTAAACAAAATTAAAAATAAACAAATTTATATTTATTTAAAATAGATTTGGGTTCATTTCAATTTTGTTTAAATCTGAATTATTTTGGCTTGTTGCCATAGCTTTCAAAACTACTGCACAATTTAAAAATTAAAAAATTAAATTAAATATCACATGTTTGAAAATTTAACTTCCATTTATTAAATTTGCTTTACCTAGCTAGAATGGTTTATAATCTGGAAGAGGGAAACCCTTTAATCCGCCAGCCTGCCAAGCTATGTTAGGGGACACTAATCTCAGAAGCCTTGACCTATGAAAGCTAGAATAACCAAGATCAAACAAGGTCTAGTAATTGAGACCAATCTCTATTTGGCTATAAATAATCCAGAGCCCTCTAGTGCCCCAGTGGGTTTTTAATATGTAGGGTTTTAATAAAGGCACATTAATGCTTTAAATATTCATTAAGAATAAGGATATTCAATAGTAATTTGCACTGGCAGCCTGCCATATCCACTGAAAATATTGAGGCTTGAAAGGGGCCTCCACTTCATTGAATAAATGAATCTAAAAATAGAATAACTGATTAGAATCACCACCACTGGAAGGCCAATCAATTGCTTATAACTATGATATATAGACCCTGTGCTGGGAACTATGCAGATAATTAGATGGATGCCTGACTCTGGGATTTGATGCTGGTAGTATGAGAATATAAAGACAGCCTGAGCAAGAGTTAGAAGCAACAGATTAATATATTGGCAAGAGGACACCATTCCTATAAAAGCCCTTCTATGGGACTAATGTAAAGAAGATAATTCAGACTTAGAGCCTGTAGAAAATCTTCACATTAGATCAGCAATCCAATCTTGAGGATCTTTGTCAGTACTCTGAGATACTTGTAAGCTACTTCCAGTACACATCACTGCTCTTAGTTTAAGTAGCAACTTAGACATGCAATTTCTGTTGACTCCCTTGATTGCTGACCTGATGCTGCTAAATCAAGCACCTCCAAAGAACATCACAAGTAACAGCTTGTTTTCATACATTCCCATCAACAACCCAAATGAAAAAAACCAGACTTATTCCTATTAAAGAAAATAAAATTGGACTATCAGTTCCAATAGCAGAGCCAAAAGCTCTGACATTGTACAAATGTATTTTTTATTAATGTGAGTTTAACCCCAGCTTGAATTTATTATGGCTGATAGAAATTTGGTTTTTTAACTGGTATTAAATTTAATTCCAGTTTTTGAATTCATTTATATATATTTATGCAATAAAATAAAATTTATTATATGATAGAAAATTGGATGAAAGAATAATAAATGGCAGAATATAATACTGCTCCTTAAAAAGCTAATGAATGCAGAGGGCAAAAATATAGATAACCACCTTCTTAAACTGTTCCTTAGTAGTGCCAGACTCATAAGTGACATTAACATCAACTTAAGTAGGGATACATGACCTTTTCCACCCAAATCATAACTAGATTGCTTCCATTAATAGCAAGAATAAGTTATTTATGACAGTGTGTTAGTAAAATTGACCTTTTTGGGCTTCCAAATATAATGTTCTCATCATGTATAATTAATATTACTATTCTCTATGAGCTTTAAAGCAGATAGAGAAATTTACATGATCTTCATATCTCTGCATCCCAAAATCTTGTTCAAATGTAAGGGCTGCAATTACCAGGAGTGGGATAGCTGGGAGAAAATTCTCTAAAAGCTGGTTCATTTGGTTCTTATTTTAACAGTTGGTATTATTTTTGTAATTTACAATTAATTCTAGAGATGGTTAAATTTGGCCTATATATATAAGGTTAGGAGTTTTTATGAGGAAACAATACCTGCTTCAATTCTGATAGCTGTGTTTTCAAGAAAATGACAAAAATTTAAATCTACTTACATTTAAATATAGATTAAGAATTAAATTTTTTGACATTCTGTTGGAAGTGATATTGTGGTAGATTGTTGTTGGGATTGAAGTGGGCACCAAAATAATTGGTTGGATGTAGGGTGAGGGGTCACAGCAATTGTGTGAACACAGAGTCACAAAGCTTTTTTTAGGGTTTTAAATTAGGTTATTGCAACTGAACCAGTTATAGTTCAGTAGTTGGATTTAGGGAAGACAGAAGTCTGAAGGGAAAGGACATAGAATGAGGTCAAAATAATAGCTTTATTGGGAAGCAGCAGTTAATATAATAAAAAAGAAAGCCGCTAACCCACAAGGGAGTGGCATTGTGGCAGGATCCAAGTATGGTGTGAGCAGAAAATATCTAATTTAGGGATTGCTGCCTGGAATTGGCTACACTTCTAATTTGGTAATATTGCCTGCGTTTTGCCATGGGCAGCATAATATCCTGTGCTGTTAGACATGTCATAAGGTAGCTCTATGAGCGCCCTCTATGTATTATAAGACACATTGGCAGGTGAGGTGTTGATCCTGGTTGCAACAAGGCTACAAAAAAGTCAGTGTGAATTTGTGCCACAATTTTTGGAGTAGGTCACAGTTTGTGACTCACTCCATTGTTTAGATCACAAAATATAAAAGGAAGGTGGTTTTGTAATACCCTGAAACTGTGGGTACCACTTGCAGCAGGTATGGTAGTAGGTTGGCAAATTGGAATCCAGTCAGGGCGGTGATGATGGGATATATGGTCATCAACCAGCGGAAGATCTTAGCGTGTACATTGTATCTTTCAAAGCTCCCGGCAAAGTAGGTCAATATGTAGTACATGGAGGTGTACACCACAATGGAGAGCGTGGAATGTGGAGACACCAGGGGAGACCAGGGTCCAGTATGAGAGGAGTTCAGTTGGCCAGGATTTTAATGAGGGTCATGGCCTAGTCCTTCTGGAGAGGACCCAAAGAACTCTGACCCCTGTTGGTAGCCTCTAATCCCAAGGCAAGCTGTGAGCACAGCTGTGAAGATGAGATGGTTCATCTTCCTTGGATTGGAGGGAGGTTGGCTGGGGCTAACAATTAGGTTGACTTAAGTTTTAAGTAGAATTTCACTTTATTGAGGGTATTAAGCTCAATAGTAGCACAAGCTATTACTGAGGAGGGATCCTTTATTTATAGTGCTTCCCACTTGCAAAATTTTGCAAGTGGGAGTGAAAGCAAGGGATTGGGGATCCCAGAAGTTTGGACAAGGTGATTGGGAATTGGGATTTGAGGAAGTGGCCAAATTCTTGTTCTTTGGCAATCTGCTGGGGGTTTGGCCATTCCTGCCTGGAGCCAATGATGTTCCCTGGTTGTGAAGTCAGGTGATGGGGATGGCTCAGGGGACTTTCCAAATCTATTTTTGGGTTGGAAAGTTCAGTTTGGCTGGGGTCTGGGCTCAAGCATGTGGTATGGTCCTCTGAATCCCATTGGTTTGAAGTCAAATTATTTTTAACTTTTGAGACCTGATTTGTCCTATCTTCTGGAAGTTCAGAATAGGTTTTGGAATCTGAATTTTGGTTTCCCCTTTCTTCTGCAGGGCAGAAATTATTCCCTGTATTTTTCCCTGCAATCAGGTACTTTTTTGATTGGCTGAAGGTTATGGTGGCTTCCGATTGGCTGGGGGATGGGACCCTGGACCCGGGTGGGTGGCTGGCAGCCGGCTGGGACCCAGGGAGCAAGCGGGTGGCCAGGGGGCTGGCGGCGGGCCCGCTGGGGGCTGGGTGGACAAGCAGGTGGCTGGCCGGGCCCTGGCTGGCGAGCGGGTGGGGGGCTTGCACGCGGGCCCGCTTGTGCCAGCCTGGGTAATGGGGGTTTAGCAGGAGGCCCGCTGGTGGCTGGCTGGGTGCAGGGAGGCTGGCAGAGGGTGCTGGCGGGCGTGGCAGACGTCTGTGCGGTGGCGGCGGGCGTCTGCCCAGATGATAAATTAATCCAGCGCCTATTAAAATACGTTTTTCCCCAATTTGATTCTTATTTTCCCCAGATAAAGGAGGGAATTCTTCATCAAATTTTGCCTCTTTAATTGGGCATTTCCCTATCTTTTCCCAACATTTCCTTTTGGTCAGAATTTGATTTATGTCAGGAATATTCCTGACAGGTTTTCAGGGATGAAAGTGATGCTTTTGTTTTGTGCAAGGCACTGGATGATAAATTAGAGCATTTTAATTGTTGGATTCTATTTTTTTACTACAGTTTATTAAAAGCTTTATATAGTATTAACTCAAAATGATACTTTTGATTGAACCACAGCTTCTTTAGCTAATTATATTAAAATACTAATTAAATAAATAAATAAATATTTATTTCAACTAAAAGGAATAGTTTACATACTTATAATTGGTGTTACAACACATAGCCACATGAGATTGTGCTTGGTCACAACACAATTCATGCAGATTTGTTTTGTGATTTTAGGAGCAGGTCACAAAAAGTAGCAGTTACAGTTGTGATGGGTGAAGCTTAGTCAATACACAATTTTGGCTATTTTAACGCCCGTCACATCTAAAGTTGGATGGTTCAATTTTAAGGGTACCGCAGAGCAAGTCCAACTCCGCAGCTTTAACATTAAGCCATTAAAAATCCAAAAGCAGCCTTTATCTTGATCCTTTGTACATGTTAATGCTACATTGATCCTAAACAATCGGTGATAAACACGGATGGAAGCAGGTCCAGCCAATTGATCTAAGCCGCTATTAAAATGCCATTTCTTTAGGCCGGAGGCAAAGCGAGGAGCTCAGGATTTGGTTTCACGTGGTTTAGCTCGTGTTTATCGGTCGGCGCCATCAATCCAATTCATTCTGCGCTTCTTTGATGCCAACATCCAGTCCGACCGTCAGGAGTTTATATGTTTCGATATTTATTTTAAATAAATATATTGAAATTAAATTGAATGTTTGTGTTGATCTTAGTTGTGGATTTCTTTTAAATCGCTTATCCAACATTGTTGTGGGTTATATTAAAGCTCTGTGACACCTGAGAACATGGTAAGCTTCCTGGACACCTAATTTTTGCCATGAAAGGATTTAGTTTAAATTATCAGTGACACCCCTGTGTAAGAAAGATATTGGCCAGGTGATGGAGATCTGGGAGGTTTGGTGGAACCTGCTTTGTAATCTTGCCATTGATAAATCTGGAGCTTGATGTTGGAAAACCGGTTTATTTTGGAAATCGCAGTTATAAATATGCTTTCCTATCAGGCAACCGTTGAAGATAAGATCCAGTGAATAGCTACATAACGCTTTTGATAAACTATATAAGCTCTAAATATTATAAGCATAGGCTAAGATGAAGACTAGTACATCAACCTTGGATATTGCTGATATGGGAAGATATAAAGACAATCCCTTTGATATGCCAACTATTTATGTCTATGGTCTGCAGGAGAAGATCTTGCTTTTTATTAAGGAAGTCAGTGGGATTTCGCTCAAGGGCCGCCTTGCATGCCTGCACGAATTCCGGCTCCGCAACACTGATGTTGGAAGATGGGTTTGCGATGTTTCGCTGATAAAGAACACGTACAAAGACGTCAAGTTCTCTGAAATTAACGAAGTCCCCTTTGTAAGCGAGATTTATGACCCTCGACATGCGGCGTCTGTAGTGGCGCAGGCCCAGCGAGCCATCCTCAATCCAAAGTTGGACCTGACAGAGCTTAGAAAAGTTTTACCTAACACAACAGAAAATGTCAACCATGAGTTGATATCTTCTGATGATTGCGTCTGTATAAAGGTATTCGGGGCCCCTTGCAGCTTCTCTTTCACCGTTCTACCAGAAAACAAAGGCAGATTTGCTTCTTGTGTCCTCCCTAGCAAGCCTATCGCTAAAGCGTTCTTGGAGCGAACCAGTGCTTTTAATATCTGTATACTACCTTACGAAGGGGATTTAGTTCATCAAATATTTTTACAGTATATCAAGACCAGCAATTTCAAAAAGGAGAGGAATAATGTTATTTTCATAAAACGGACATGTGGGGATTTGTCTATCTTCGGCCAAATGATTAATAAATTCGCAGCAACGTATGTTGTGGACATCACTTCCAAAAAGAAGGACTTGGACAATGGTTCAAGCACAGTGACTGAAGGCACTATCGGTACAAGTTTCAAGAGCACCATCCAATCACTTGTCAGTCAATTCGAAGCGCACTGCTTAGCTAGGCTTCCAGTAGTTCAGGAAGATACTGGCAGTCAGCTTTGTAAACCCAAGAAGAAAACGCATTATTTGCTTAACGACAAGTCGTTTGGCTGCAGAAAGGACATAATCATGCTTATACTGCGGTATTGCGATTCTCTAAAGACTTTGATTGCCATGGAAACTGAGGAAAGCATCAACCGCAAGCTTGGTCAGCATTTGGCCCAATTTTCAGATGCTCTGTTTAAAACCCAGCCAAAACTATTGGTCAATAAACCCCTAAAGAAAATATGCAATTATGCCGTACAAGACTCGGAAGATAAACATTATTGGTTGTATTCAATAGACCAAATAAAGGCGTTATCCAGTACTAGTAAGGGCAAGTACTTCTCACAGTTAATGCTCGGAAAGGCTCCTCCAGCCCTGGTAGCTCCGTGCCAGCAGAACTGGGTTACTGATGCGATGGATTTTGTCGACATGGTTTGTAAAGAGTTTGGTCAGTTGATTGATGGAGCTGCCCAAAACGTGCTTTTAAAGTCTCCAGGCCTTATACTGGAAGTCACGTAAGTAAATTGAAAGTAAGATCTAACTTTTTAGTACCAAAGCCAGGGTGCTTTTGAATCGCCGGGTTGAAAAGCTCAAGAGGCGAATTGATGCTTTTTTTCAAGCCGAGAAGACGTGTCCAGCAATTAGTGACACCCTTAACTTTAACCACAGGCTACAGTATATGGTTGATCAATATAAAAGTGCTATCGATGATCCAATTGATTCCAATGATATCAATATCCTGTCAACGAGTGTTGCTTATTACGACATGTCTCAACATCGGTTTTGCGACTATGTCAACATGACTCTCTGTACCTTTGTCCTGAACGGAGTTTGTGATACCATGGCAGAATACCTTATCGACGAGTTAAATGTCCTAAATGCATCAGACAAGGGTATATGCCATCTTCTCAAAGAAACCCCTAGCCCTTAAAAAAACAAAGTATGGAATGTTTGCTTCTTTACGAACTACTTGATGAGCATACCCCCAGTTCCGATGTGGATTATCTCCAAGATGCATGCTAAAATCTAACCTTGGGTAAGACCAACTTGCTAGTACTATTGCAGCGGTCGCAACCTTTCACTCGATGCTATTAGATTTTATAAAAGTTTGATATCTTTTCTACCAACGGGCCTCCATTCTGATGATATGAAATGTGAGGAAATTATTGAAGGCTTTCCAAAAATGAAAGCCAAGAATTTCAATTCCCATTTTTAAAGTTTTTCAAAAAGCAAATCAAGGTTAGCAGGCTATTTTTTATGGTCCATTTATCATCAATCCAATAACTTTAACCCCGCCAGAAAATTGTTTCCCAAGAATAACACCTCTTAAATAGGATTCATGTCAAATATTGATAGGAAATAATCTCAGCATTTAACTTATTTTCCTAATGCCATCTATCTGTACATAAAGGCTTCTGAAGCTTTTCTATACTTTAATAATATTTCGCGTTTAGTTCACCTAAATATACTTTCAGATGTACATTTACTGCATTAGCAGCAGATTAAGATCATTAATATATATAAGGAATTGTAAAACCTATCTTGTAAAAAACCCGGATTGGGTTATTCATAGGCCATATCCAACTTAAAGGAGATGACACATCCTGTGGCATTAAAATCTGGGGCTATTGCTAATTCAGTTTTTTATTTCAATCAACCCCATTTCATAGGAATTCATATATCTGTAAAAATTCTCCCCGTAAAGTTATATTAATAACCCTAACCATCCAGGAACTCTACTCAGTATGTATTTTCACCTTTATAGGGCATTAGGGTGAAAGGGTTATCATACAGATTAAAATAAAAGCAGGCAGCCTTGATTCTTATCATTAGAATTTGATGGCCAGCATTTTATCATCTACGTGAGCCAACATAGATACCAACTTTTCCAAGAATGGTTCAAGGTAACCCTGAAAAAAAGGAGATTGGATGGGTTCCTAAACCTACCCTCCTATTTGCAAGCCTCTATTAAAATCTACACATATCATTATCATCATAAAATTAGCTTATTAGAGCAGGGGATCAAATTTAAAATTCTTTGCTTCAGGAGAAAATATATCTGAAATAAGAACAGCCCACAATACAACTTTGACAAACCCTTTAATCAGTTCACACTTGCAATAAATGTATTTTTCTTTTAAAATTCTTTTTAGCTTGACATCTAAAATATCTTTACAACAACTCATACTCAAAGGTTTGGTCTCACAAAGGACACCTCAGAAAACCTGGTAGGATACAGGATCAGAACCAGAACCATATACCTACTGTGACAATCCTACAGCTCCCAAAAGATGATCCTGATACAGCCACTGCATATGCATGGATACCATGCATAAGTTTTCCGCCATAAAAGGGTGTCATTTTATCCCAATAAAATAATCATTATATTCAATATTTATCATTTTTAAGCTATATTTACCTTCCACAAGTATATACACAACATATGTCATTATTTTGATTTATTAGGTGTAAAGAAGTACTATTGAGTACTATACTAAAATCCTGGCCTGAAAAGTTGGTCATCAGAAACTCTTAGGTTGCTCACACTTAGCATTTAACCTTTAGATAAGATTGGGATAAGGATGCTAAATAATAACTTAGGATAGTCTGTTGGGCTGAAATATTAGGGTTGATTCCCAAAGAAATCATCAACCCAAAAAGAAGCATCCATAACCTGGCTTGTATGACCAATGACCCTAATTCAATACAGTAATTTTATAGACTGTTAAGGTAAAAAAATTATCTCAGTCCAAAAACTGAAGCAAAGTGGATCCAAATATTGTAATTTGATATATTTTCATTGGTCTTCAATTTTGTTTTCAGGCTGAGATGATTTTTTACCTCAACAGGTTATAAAAATACTGTACATGACAACTGATCTGCCAGGCTGAGAGCTCACTGTGTATAGCTTCTAGATAATAGATCTACCCAAGTCTCTTTATGGATAGTGCTGCAGCCAGGAGGAACCATCACCCCCAGAAACCAGATTTCAAAATATACAGTACCTTGACTTTTAATCAGTCTCTTTTCAGCTCTACTCAATCCCCTAAATTACAATGCTGCTAAAACTGTACAGCTACCCCAACTTCTCTAGCCCACATCCAAAGGACCAGCCACCCAAATCTTTATAGAGGTTGCTCTTTCCCTGACAACCAAGCCACCACTTATGGCAGGGAAGAGGGAGGAACATTTGAGAGACAGGCTTTTTGGGACTCACATGTTGGGGAGCCACTATTCAGAGCAGTGAAAAGGTTTCCTGAGTCAAGGTTTATCCAAGAAGCTCCGCTGTAACCCCCACCCCAGGTTAAGTTGACCAAGCTCCCCAATAAAATAACCTTCACATTAGAGGAGATAGTTTGCTGGGTGGCTGGTGCATGGCATAATACCCCAGAAGATATCAAGGGGCATCAGGGGAAGCTGTAGGGAAGATCTGGGAAGCTTCTGCATAGTTGAAGGCATAGGACTGGACCTATACCAGTAAGAGGTGTAAGGCAACTTTGTAATTGGGTTCAGCTTGAAAACTCAACATCTGCAGGGATTTGATAGAAAAGGGAGCTAAAACGTCTCTACAATAAGATATTGTGTTTCCTTGTGTTTATTATACCCTAATTATTGTCCTCAGGTTTTTGACTACCAGTTCAATAAATATATATAGGCAGAAGTTTTCAGTAGCTAGTAAGAACACCTGTATTTGGATGATATGGTTGATTCCTTGGCTTGGTTTGGTGCATCTTTGGCTCCTTTGGTCCTATCATTTTATCTGGAACTTTTATTTGATTGGTTAGGGGTGGCCCTGCTGTATTATGCTTTTTATAGTGGTGGCCTGGGCACTGTGTTTTTATCCTTATTGATCCATCATCTTGGATCTGCAGGCTATCAGAAACCGTAGCCATTGCATATAAAGAAGATTTAAAGTGCCTGATATGTCTTGATCCTTCCCATTCTTTATTGATTGTCCAGTATTAAAAGTTTAATGACCCACGCTTTTATTCTTCTGTCATGTAGTTATCTTTGGACCCTCATAAAAATTTGGGCTGTTCACATCCTTGTATACCAAATTTTTCTGACTGGTTAAAGTTTGGAGGGATGTAAAAAAGTTTATATCTGCTTAGTGGCTTCTGGGTGTATGTTCCTCCATTTATTATGGTACATCTACATGGTGTTAGGGGATTTGGGGATCTATACCTCAAAGCTCTATTGAGTGATAGGATTGACCTTTACACCAAGATTATTTGGCCGGAGCCTGATAACGTTTAGGGATCAGGTATGGGTGGGGAGTTTGGGTGGTTATTTTTCACATGGGTGAAGTATAGATCTTTCAAGAAAAGGATGTGTACCATAGCAATAGAATCTGGGGGTCCAAGCCCTCTCCCTGATACTAGAAAGTCACAACTCAACCCTGAATAGACACCTGAACCCTCTGAGAAGGAAATCTTAACATGATAATAGAAGCAGCATCATATCTATGAGATTTATCACTTCAATATAAGCCCCTGATGTTGGGGAATGTTGTAACTGTGCTGTTTTAGCAGAGTTACAAGGGAAAAACATTTGGAAACTAGATAATAATCTTTATTGAGAGATATGGATTATATAGTTGCTGTGAATTGTGGATAGTAGGAACATGATAGTGTTGATCACACAGTGGGATGTTGAAGAGGGTGGCTTGAGCCTTGTAATGAGCCAAGCGCCAAAACAAGTTACCCACCGGGGAGGATCAGCTTCTGTTCATGTTATTGTATTTGGAAATCCAAGTTGCCTTCCCAACTTGGCTTCAGGTGACTAGGTAATAGGATTGCGGGTCACAAACCTGCTTACTTGGAACCTTGCTGGTGGGTCAAGCCTGCTGTTTTGACAGGAATAAAAACTCTCACTTGTCTTCTAAAATTGCTTCTCCAAACTCCACCGCTGGCATAATTAGGCTGAACACCAAACAGTGAGATAAAATAGCTGGTAATAAGAAACAGAGCTAAGGTTGCAGCTTCTGGTTAAATTTGTGGCCCTAAAAGTATAGATGAGGAAACCTGGATTGAGCTGGTTATTGTCTAATAGGGTTGTATCTGATATTAAAGGATAAAATTGCCTTAAAAACAGAATGATATATATCCACAATGGTTTTTATCCTGTTGGGTAGAATTTTAATTTAAAGCTTTTAAAAATCCAACCAGTTATCACCAGATACTTGGGAGTTGAATTTTTGCGGTAGAGTTTTGTTGAGAAGAGAGGTTACTGAACTGCTTCTTGGATGGGTAACAGTGTTAACAAGAAGATGTATGAAACTCATGTTTCAGTTTAACTGCCTTCAAAACCACCCATTGGTGTTAAGCAGGCACATCACGCCACAATCAAGCCCCTTGAACCATTTATACAAATAGCAACTGCTCTATAAGACAAGTAATCCTAAATAAATAAAAGTCACCCTTTGTGATATACATAGCACTTTCAGCTATAGCTGTCAAAACAGGTGTGTTATTTAGCCTGTTTCAGGGGTTTCTTGGTGGCTGAACTAAGATGAGATTTTTAAACAGCAGGACTTTAGGATGATGAAAGAAGAAGAGTGTTTATTTGGAAAAGTCTATTCCTGTTATGGTTAAGCATGGAGCTTAAAGTATATAGGCATATGACTGGTTCTTCCTCAAGTCAGTGAGCTAAGCAAGTTAATGCTTCTGATTGGCTCTGTTTTCTGGGCATGTGATCCTAATAGTTTAAGCTTAATGATAACATTTAAAAGTTGTTAACGTTATTTTTTAGGGCAATGTGATTATATGGTACAGGTGTACTATTGTGCAATGTACACATATCTACCACATAGCCTTATAATAATATATAGGAGTAGTTGTAAATATTACTTGGGTAATAAAAAATACCTTGTAAAAGATATTTAAAGGCGAAAGATGGATCTGGGGGATTCCAAAATAATCGTAGGGATTCTGGAACCGACTGGATCACTGTCGTGATGACCTTGATACCCGCTCCGATAAACTTTAAGCTGATGAAACTTATCGGTGAGCTTTAAATCGTACCTGCCTCCTGGTAATAAAGCATTGTTGATATGTAAAATGTTTTTATAATAGTTTTGGTTTCTTGGCTGTTGTTACCTTAGGTTTCACTTGGCTAGTGCTTAATGTTACTTATGGCTTGGGTATGGCTGATCTCTTTTAAGTTGATTATTGGATATTTATAAATCACCGTTATAAATCTATCTGTAATATGTAAGCTGGTAAATGAAAGGGATATAAGAAGTCTAAGCTAGGTATTGGGATCATTAGCCTCAAAAATAATGTAAAGGCTTAACAGATAAAGACTTTATTAGCCTCATGACCAAGCTACTAATCTTTCTAGAACGCTGAGAAAGGTCATTTATTAATCTATACATAGGATATTTTTTATAATTAGCTAGTATGAATGCTTACTACCCACTTGTGAGCAGCTCCCTTGATATTTGTAATGTGAGGTTTCAAATCGACTTTGATTAGCTAGAACGTTTCCCAGCTTTATTATCCGACAACGCTGATGCGCGTATGGCTTGATCTACCAGAGCTTAAGCAATTCCGAATGAACAAATCAAATTGAGAATCACTGCCTCCGTTTTGATAGATCCATGAAGCTTTTGTTTAGTTTTTGGCTTTGATTTTATACAAGAAGAATAGCTTGGTTTTGTTTAGCATTTATATGTTGGAAAGTAAAACCATGGATTCTAGCTGGTAAAGGTTTCCAAATAGGTAATCCAAGCTTCGAATATTCGGTTCCAGAAGAAAGACAAAAGTTTGAAATCGGGTGATCCTACAGTGCAAGCTTTAGGTTGGCTCTTCACAGAGGATAAATAGGCTGCTGCTTACCTGGATCCAAGCCTTATTGTTTGTATTAAAGATGAGCATACCTGTTGGTGAATCAACATAGACTGGGCTATTAGACTCAAGGATGCAGGGGCGGAAGAGTTATTGGAAATCCCAAAGATCTATCTTTATGGTCGCTGGAAAGAAATGTTGTGCTTTATAGATGGAGTGACACGCCTTGAGCTCGGCGACTCTGGGATTTTGGATTTGTGCCTTTTAGTTTCGAGTTACTAGTGATGGAAGTGACAAAGTGTGGTCATGCAGTATTTCGTTGGTTTCTTGCTATGACGCCGAAGGGAATGCTCGGAAGGAGCCCATAGTTAAGCCTTTTTCAAACGAAACAACTGACGTTCAAATTGCTAGCTCTGCATTGTTTCGAGCTCAGCACACCATTCTCAATCCAATCCGAAGTAAAATTAATCTCGATGGGTTCGGGAGAATAAAAAGAAGAAATGAACTAGGCTATTCTTTTGATAGTGTCTGCGTAACTATCGTAGGGGCCTCATCCGCCATACATTTTACTGCTCTTCCCGTTACTTCAAAAAAACTTAATCTGGGGGCTCCTCTAGAGTTAATCAATCATTGTGCTTCGCTGCTCGCAAATGACAACACATTGAAGATAGCTGTACTACCATACCCTGCTAACGAATCAAGTTTAAATCTGTTGACATTATTCAGCGATGGTCAAGAGGGCATCCTTGGCGTTTTTATTTAACGAAATGATCATCACAAGCCACCTTTGGACTCTGGGTTGTTTGACGCTTTCAACCGTAGTCATGTTATTGATTGGCCTTCCCAAACTGACACTGCGAAAGATATGACGCCTTATAGTCTTCGAAGAGCAACAATCCCCAGCTTGCTCGGATTATTGACTTGATCGTTGAAGACTTCCAGGAGCTATGTTCCTCTTCTCTTCCCGCCATCCGCAAAACAGTTATCCACAAGCTTCGCGAACTTGATGAAGAAGCTTGTGCCTTGCCAAAGATGGTGAGCTCCAACCATAGAAAAGAAGTTCTTAAGCTTCTCCTCAGCTTCAGCGAAGCTCTCGATCTTACCAACGGGATACAGACCGAAATGATTGAACATAGGTTAAGCAGCCTACAGACTTCATTTGATCTTACCTCGGATGAGGAGGATATTTTTGCAGAAAACTTCACGGATATGGTTGCAGCACTTTTCAATCCGACGCAAACAGACCACAATCTTAATAAAGAAATCCAGCTATTATCTAAAGAAGGTCCGATAAGCTTGC
Organism: Entomophthora muscae; assembly: GCA_014839935.2. NCBI lineage: Eukaryota > Fungi > Entomophthoromycota > Entomophthoromycetes > Entomophthorales > Entomophthoraceae > Entomophthora > Entomophthora muscae. The sequence goes on from QTSX02005129.1 coordinate 15,390, forward strand.
CTACTTCTGAAAATAGTGAGGCTATCGTCTCTAAAGCGACAGAGAAGCTTCAGCAGAGATGGAGCTACGAGTCAGTAATCATGATTAACCTCATAAAGGAAGACATTGGATTGAAAATTGAACAAGCTGCACACCGCGTTCTGGGAGAATTCTCTGAGCTTTCTAACAAAGCCAGGTAAATCAACCATTAGATTTGACTAAATCACAAGGATTAAATCCAGGGAACTGCTCAACCGCTGTACACAGCAGAAGATCAAAAAAGTGCCCGCCATGCTCAAAGAAGCGAATTATTTACTCTCATATGACAAGGAGTTTCTAGCTCATCAAGAAGGTTGTATTAAAGATCACTTAGCCGAGTTAATCATCACCCCACAGCAGCACGTGATCGCCAACCTCCTTTGCCAAAGCGCAGTCCGCTACGAGGCATCTAAAATCCATTTCTGCTGTTGCATCCACAAGGCAGTTTCAGACATAACGCATAACTTCTCGGATGCCATTATGATACCTTATTGATAATATCGGTGTACTGAAGACAGACGACGAAGGCCTTGCTCGCCTTCTTGCTGAATCTCCCGACGTTACCGGCCGCCGCTCCAAAATCAACTCCAAACTAGCCGCCCTGGATAAGATCATGGACCACTGCCTCAAATTCTAATCCCCTAGCCCATACCTCAACTATTGACATGGTTTAAACCAGCTTATTACAGGCCTTTTGGATGCTTCTTTTTAAATAAACTGCTTGCCCCAAATTTCAGTCCAAGTCGATTCTAATCTGTCTGGGTAGGTCGGCAGGCTAGGACCCATCATAACTCATCCTTGATCCCGAATACCCTTAATTTCCAAAGTCTTACCCTTTAAATTAGATCCATCTTCCCAGTATTCCAACCAAGATATCACCTTGGCCACCACTACATATCACAACATATAAGTAAACCTAATTGATCTATCCCACAATAGTGTGGCAACTGGACCAATTATAGTTCAGTATTTAGATTAGGGAAGACATCAGTCCAATAGAAAGGACAAAGGATAGGAATAAGATGTATGTTTTTTAGTAATAGCGTAACTAATATACTATACTGGGAAGCTGCTAGTCCCCCAGGGGGTGGCACTGGAGCAGGATTTATATAGAGCGTGAGTTGCAGATATCTCAGCCAAGGGATCAGCCCATAGAAGTGGCAGCGCTCCTATTTAGGAGATATTGCCCATAATTCAACACTAGCAGCAGGATGTCAATGTTGTTAGATATGACATGGGGCGCCTCTACCAGTGCCCCTGTGTACTGTAAGATATGTTGATGGGCAGGGAGACAATCTTGGTCGCAACAATAGGCTTCATACTGTTCCCTCATAGCCTGCCATAGCTATAGGGATTACTCGTATATTCCCATATCCCAGTGCTAGACCAATCCACCCTCTCTGACATATAGAATCACCCCAGATATTTAGGATATTGCTGATCCCTACTTCACTTGATGCCAGCCATTCTATACTCAGCAGTATAAGTATCCAGCACATCTCTGATTAAGTAGCATGCCATCCCAAACCCCATCCCTGTCTCTCTTGGATCTTTATGTTCCCCTGACTTCTTAGAATACCTGTCAGGGCCCATAATGCCCTAGACAATCAGCTAGCCTGCCTGGAGATAAAACAACCAACAACATGGAAAGCATTGCCAACTGTCTTCCTAGAAGAAAACCCCCTTTCTGATCATAAATGGCCAGGGGTTTGCAAGGCCCACATGCTGCAAACCCCTGAAATTGAGGATAAACACAAAATTAGGTTTTATTACTATCAGTGAATGTTAAATTGTACCAGCACTTGCCCAACTGCTCAATTGGGCAACCAAATTCTTGCAGGTTCTAATAATAGTTGTGGCACCTTGGAATGCTGCAGCCAAACCCATGACCATGAAGAAACAGCCAACACCTTTCCCTCCCTAGGCCCCAGTGCACAATTTCCAAACAAATTTGCAAGTACCACTGAAGATGATGCCATCAGGCCTCTGGTGGCACAAAAGGCTAAGTATTCCTCAGTAAGTATAAGTAGTGAAGAGGGGAAGCTTTTCTCACTGTTGAAATCATAAAATAAACAACTTTATGCTCAGAACTCATTATTTTCTTGCAGTAATTATCTATTTTTGCACCAATATAATAATTCTGTTTTCATCTCTTTTTGAATCTACTATATAATACACCTGTGCCTATCCTTTAACTCCTGGCTCTGCTCCTGTTCACCTGGTTACGCCACCTTGTGTCATCAACTTGAAGTTCTTCCACCCTCACCACCTGGATCTTCTTCTTGGACATTATAGACGCCCAATTCCAAATATCATGAAGAAGATCCCCTTCACTCCCCCTTGCCCAGCGGGCCTCCTGCCCAAGACTTCAGCAAGTTGGGGTTTGTTTATATCACAGTATTGGGGCTGGTTGATCAGGTTGTGCCCCATACTGGAAGTTGGTATCCCCTGGCTACTGCTGTGAATTATATTGTCAGGATGACATCAACTGTGTAAATGGCCTTTCAGGCCTGGCCTTCCTCCCCTGTGGGAGTCCAGCTGAGCTCTGGTATGGGCTGTTACAATACCAAACTATCTTTAGTTCAGCTGCAGCACCAGAAAGAGGCATAAAGTTTTTCTTAGAACACTCACCTACTGTGATGGTCCAAATTAGAAGCTGTTTTTCAGGCAAAGTCTAGTATTGGGTGAATAATGGTTGGTTGCCTTAGAAATTTAAACATCTGCTTCTTTACTGATCTGCATAGCCTTGGTGAAGTAGGACACGCCATCTCAAAAACGGCACTTTAACGCAAAAAACGCCATCTCAAATTAAATTCAAGATGGCGTAAATCAGAAGTTTTAAATCACAAAAAATAAAATAAATAATAAAATAGTTAAAATTTACATATAATTTTATAATGCAACATCTCAAATTTACGGTATCTCCATTCTTTCCCTTCAAGTCAGATTAATTAAATCTTATTTTGCTAACTTTATTTACATATGAAATCACTTAGTGTGGGGTGTGTTTACCCCATCTTGATTTTACGTCATTTTGAATCACATTATTTATTTTTAACTAAAATAGGTAGGAAATGTCATTATGAAAATGGCATCTCAAAAAACGCTATCTTGAAATACACTATCTCAATTTTTAGCTATCTCAATTTTATAGTAGAAACAGTATTTCAATTTAGGGCATTGCAACTAAGAAAAACGGGTTTTTAAAATAAAGATTTTTTCAACTCTAAAAAACCCCAAAAAATCCAAAATAAAATAAAATTTAAACCCCATTTATAGGCTTAAAAAACCTCAGAATTCCAAATCTGCAATAAAAAATGATGTTAATTAGTAGCAATAAGGCTGCGTAAAGCCTGAAAGTCAAATATACACAAAACAATCATTTTCATCTATTATAACCATGAAACATACTTTAAAATAAGCATACAATTGTACCAAATACTAAATAAAATTAAAAGAATGCTTAAATTAAAGGAAAGAAGAGAGAAGATAAATATTGTTTATTGGAAAAGGGCTCAAACATTGGTAGAAAGAGCAACTGAAATAGCTTGGAGATGCTCAAGCTTTCTATCCTTAGGATAGTATGCAAGAGCCACCTTGCTAATCTCAGTATATTTCTTCACCGCCTTTATCTTCTTGGGGGGTTGCCCTTGGTCTTCATGCTGGTCTTGAAGAGGCAGGCAGAGATGGCCTGCTGTGTTTTTAGATGCACCATTATCTTGTTGAATTTGGGCTTCTGGACCCTAACTCTTGTAGAAAACTGGCTATGCCCCCCTTCAAGGGAAGAGGCGGTCTTGATTAACCCGTCTTTTACCTGCTTATAGCAGTTTCATTGGATTGAGTCAACACATTTTCTTATGTGGCGTGCTCCTTGAAATACTCTGACCCATTGAGTTTCAAAATACTTTATGAACAGATCAAAGGCTGCCTGGTTGGCTATGATATATGTGTGACAGAGTAGGGTGTTGTAGAAGGCATTTGTCTTCTCCTTTCTTACTAAGGCAAGGGCAGAAAATCAATTGAAGATGTTTTTATACTCTTTTGAGCCTTCTGAGTTGACAAGCTCATGCAGATCTGAGCATTTTTAAAGGCAGCAGCAGAGTGCCTGCCAAAAGTGAAAGTAGCATCCTTGGGGGAGCTTTTGAAGACTTTTATGAAGGCATTTGCCTGAGCCTGTTCAAAATTCACTACCAGATATTCATGGTAGGGAAGGTTTTCTGCCTGCTTTTTGGTTGGGGTGACTTCCTCTTCTTGTGAATGGGCCTTCTTCTTGCGCCCTCTAGTCTCCTTTGGCTCCTCTTCAATGGTTGTGAGGATCTCATCCAACTTGGCCTTCAAAATCAAAAGAGCTTGGACATAAGTTTCCTGCTTCTTATTTGGGAGGGAAAAGAAGACCAGGGGAAAAAATGGATTTCCCACCTTCCGTGAATTTTCTAAAGCTGGCTAAATAGCTTTGGGAAGGTGGAAAAAGTTCCATCTGCAAGCCAGGTCTTGTATTTGAAAAGGTTGCAGAGATCCTGGGAGGTAGCAAAGCAAATAATATTCTCATGGGCATGTTGGCCGTCCTCATGGAGGAAAAATCTCTCTTCATGCTGTGAAAGCTTCTGCTCCTCAGTTAGAATTAACTGGTCAATTGATGCAGCACTGACACCTTCATGGCTCAGAGCATAACTCTTATTGGCAAGGTATCTCTGCAATTTAGTGGCGCCACCAACAGCAGCAAGTTGGGAGTTGTTCAAATTGAGGAGGACATCATTAAATACCTCAGTGGAGGTTTGATCCCTGGTGGTTGGGATAGCCTATAAAGAAACCAGCGGATCATTTGATAAAGAGGGTCAAAAGGATCAGCACAGTCATGGCCAATAGTCAGGGCTTTGAATCTGGTGAATCCATAGGTGGTGAGCCTAGCAAGGCACCCAATGTTATCACATTTGTAGTGATGTTGGCGGATTGCTTTCTTATTGTTGTTACAGCTGAAGCTGTAGCCCTTGTAAACAAAGCCAGTACCCCCTTCTTGGTCATTATGGGGTAGCTGGCAGGGTATGTGGTGGGCATAGCAAAGGAGCCATTTTGATTGTAGATATTTTTGGACAGTGTTAAGATCCCAGAGCTCAATTTGCTCATCTGCAGGGGCACCAGAATCAGGCTCCTGCTCCTCCTCAGGCTCTGAAGTGGGGTCAGAGTGGTAATTGAAGCTGAATAACTTATCTTGTGGATCAGAGGGGGAGTAGACAAATGGAGAGTGAGGAGGGGTAGGACTGTTTTCCTCTGGTTCAGGTGATGGAGTGGGGGTCTTGGGGGGAGCTTTAGCCTTAGAAGGCTGCTTCTTTGGGGTCTCCTTGCCTTTTTGGCCTTTGGAGGAGTGTTCTTGCCCTTGGAGGCCTCAGATGCCTTGGGCGCAGCTTTGGCAGTGGGCTTGGAAGGCATCTAAAAATGAATTGGTATTGAAATATGGGCATTTGGGGGCAAATTTTCAAAGAAAGTGGTAATGTTTTAAATAATAAGGTAGCAAATATTTTTACATATATGTGTATAGAAAGTCTTAAAATATATGCTATCAAAATTTAAAAGTTTTTTATCTTGTAAAATATATTTTTTATTAGCAGCGCAAGTAGGCAAAACTTTGAGTTTTGACTAAAAACTTACAGTCAAAATGGCGTTTTTCAGATGATGTAATCGAGATGCTGTAGCTCAAAAACATATAGATTTTGACCATTTTTTATATTAAATTAAGAAATCTGCAGTAGAGCTACCTCAACTGGGCCAAATAGTAAAACTTGAATTTCACAAAAACTAGCTTATACAACTGGGGCTAAAAAGTACCCAGTTGTTTCTAGAAGGCTAAAAAATATATATTTGCAAAGTTTCATAAGTTTTCTTACATTTTTTACTTAGGTGGTTTTTAAGGTGAAAAAATACATTTGAAAAGTAGAAAGCAAGAATTGCAACTGGGGAATTGATATAGCGCAGCATGGCGTCATATGTAATTTTCCCTTATTTTTCCCTATCCATTGTGCACATTGAATTAATTGGATGATATGAAATCTGGTGGAATTTGAAGTGACTTAAATCAAAATGGCGTAATCACCTTCTTTTATATTAAAATTGCTATTAAAACATTTTATTAAGTAAACTCCTATCAATGTATCCATAGATAGATAAGTTATAAATTACATATAGCAAAGCTGTCTTTTTTACCCAGCAATGACAATCACTAGTAGGACTACCATTGTAGTGCTCAAGAATTCTAAGGGTAAGGTTGGAGTAGCTGATCAGCAACTGGGGGAACACAGCAGGACTATTATCTCCTTAAACAATAGAACTTCTCTATTTGAGCTCTACAAGTAATCTAAAGAATGTTAAGTTGGTTGTTATGTTCTATTCAATTATGTCTTTATTGGGGCTATCTGAAGGCCTTATATAGTTGGAAGTGGGGGAGGAAAAAGAAAGGGTGAGTCATCCTGAGTGAAGTCTGGACTGGGCAGGAACTAAGCTATTCTTGAAGGTCTGAAACATTTTGGAGAATATTCAGAGAGAAAGGGCTTAGATTGAGTGGGATGTGAACATCTAAACATGTGATCTCTGGGTCAGGTAATGCAGCAAAAGTAGGGCCAATTTTTGGGAACTAGGCCTAGAACAGGGGTTCAGAATGTTCATTTGGGGGGTCATACTTGTCAGTAAGGGGCAGAAGGTCTCTATACCAAATTACAAATTGAGAAAATTGATGAGCTACTAATTGTCTCAAAGAAAGTCACCACAATGGGTCACTCTCCAATGCGTCTGTGGCTAGCCGCAGATGCATAGATTGATGAATCATCAGAGAAGCCTATACATATGGCAATCAGTGACCAATTTATACATCTGCATCTAGCTGCAGATGTATAGATTGGTCACTAATTGCCTCAATAAAATTCACCACAATGTGTCACTCTCCAATGCATCTGCAGCTAGCCACAGATGCGTAGATTGATGACTCATTGGAGGAGCCTATAAATATGGCAATTAGTGATCAATCTATACATCTGCAGCTAGCTACAGATGAATAGATTGGTCACTAATTGCCTCAATGAAAGTCATCACAATGGATCACTCTCTGACGCATCTGCGGCTAGCTGCAGGTACATCAATTAGTGGCTAATCAGAAATTTGTCTCTATGCTTCAATGGGTAACTCTCCAATCAAAAACACAAGGAAGGGCAGCAGTTATCCTATACTTTTCCTTATAGGGTAATAGTCTCAATATGGTAATATCTGCAGGCAGCGCCCTGCACCACAACTATAGTGACATTATTTTAAGTTGTTATTAGTATAAGTGTCTTGGATTAATACTATAAGAACATATTCTGATTGTGTACAACAGGCTTTATTTTAGTGCAGGGATAAGCGTATTTTATTTAAAGATAAATATAGTGATTCAAAATGACGTAAAATTGAGATGGCATAAACACACCCCACACTAAGTGATTTCATATGTAAATAAAGTTAGCAAAATAAGATTTAATTAATATGACTCAAAATGACAAAATTGAGATGCCATAAATTTAAGATGTCACATTATAAAAGTATATGTAAATTTTAACTATTTTATTGTTTATTTTAGTTTTTTGTGATTCAAAATCACTGATTTACGCCATCTTGAATTTAATTTGATGTGGCATAAATTGAAGTACTGTTTTTGAGGTGGCATGTCCTACCCAATATGATCAGTGAAAAAACATAAAAAATATTGCTTCTAGCAGTTCTTGCTTAAAAAATAAAATGGTTAGTGAAAAAAACAAAATAAAAAGTTATACAAACCCAAAATATACTTTGTTAAAAAATACACATCAGTCAAACAAACTGAAGTTGCTGACAAGTCAGATACTTTCCCTTCAGCTCTCAAAGCTGTTGCAGCTCTGTTTGATCTTGCTTCTTTACCAGCCTCAGTTGCAAGTGGTTCTACTCCAAAAATCCAAGCTTCTGTTCTTACTGGTGATATTTCTAATAAGACCCAGGATCTTCTTCTTGATGACGCTCCTCTCTCACTTGGTATTGAGACATCTGGTGGTGTGATGAGTGCTCTAATTAAGCGTAACACTACTGCCCTCACCAAGAAGTCTGAGACCTTCTCCATCTACAATGATAACCAGCCCAGTGTTTTGATTCAAGTCATAGAGGGTGAACATAACCACACCAAGGATAAAAGCTTTCTGGGCAAATTTGAGCTCTTAGAAATCTCCCCTGCTCCCAAACATACAGGATTTAAACAATTATCCTTTATCCCTCAAGTCAATATTGATAATACAAGTGAGCTCACTGCTACGGCTATCACTTATGAGAGTGAAAAGAAGAAGGTTATCAAAAATTCTGAGCCTGACATCAATTGTATGGAGCACACACCACATGTTGATAACCCTAGAATGACTCTCATTACTTCTACTTGTGACACTGCTATAGGCAAATACTTTCTTCTTTTGACTTGGGTTTTTACGCTGTTACTCTCTGCAGAGTCCCCTTTACACATATTGTATCAAATATTGTGTAAAGGGTTAAATAAGCTGATCATTATATAAAATGAGCCCTCACTTCTTGTATATTCAAATATTAGGTTGGAGAATACTTATAATAATGTTGTAGATATGCACATTCCAAAGCTCCTTATGGAAAGAGGCTGTGATGTTGTTGTGAATCTCAACTTTGCTAAGACTCTACCTCTCTTTCCCACTATCAAAAAGGGATTCTCTTCTTATAAAAAAGTGTATCAGATTCACAATCTGGGGAAGCTTCATCAATGCAATCCTTGGTTATTCATTTTTAATCTCACTGCCCAGAGGCTCTTGGTTTCTCAATCTGCTAATGATGACAAGGGGCTATACTCATATGATGTGGCCCTAGTAGATACTGGCTGCATTCACATTAAAGTAACCAATCAGGTTCATTTACATTCTGTGTCTGCTATTCTTGTAGCTGCTCCTTACAAGGGTACCCAGAAGTTTGTCACTTACATCATTATCCTACAATGGGATTACTTTGCTAGTCAGCACAATAGTTGTGTTTTCTATACTGTTGGGGAGCTTGGACTCCTAAAGTTGCAATATCCAGATCTATTATGCTACTTTCTCACACTTGCCATCAATGTACCTTGCTTCATTGATACAAGATTTCCTGAAACATCATCAAAAGCCAGTGTGATTTATCTGAGCCCTAATGGTTGTGACTTGAAGACACACTCTAAGGAAGAAAATAATGGGTGGTATCAGATAGATAGCCACCCAATAGTTCATTTTTATAGCTTAAGCTAAATCTTGCTAGTCATGTTAATCTGTTAGTTGTTTATGGCTTTCACAAACTTTCCCTTCTTGCCGCACTTGACACAACCACTCCTAGTAACTCCCTTAATAGTGGAGCTTATGAAATAGAGACATTCTTGGGAAAAGACTATGTCAATGAACAATTCTATCACACTAGTTACTGGTCAGCCTCCACTTCAGGCTATGACTACACTAGCTCAGCACTGACTAGGCTCAACAAGGTTGGACTTTTAGACAATTATACCTTAACTCTTAGTATTAAGACTAAGGGTGGTATTGTTTTCAAGACTATTAATCAAAATGACGCCATCTCCACCAAGGAGTCCTTGATCTTCTACACCATCAGAAAATCTCAACATGTTAGCGCTATACAAATCTATCAGGGTGACCATGCTTCTACCAAAGGTCTTATTCTCATGAGAATATTCAATCTGACTAATAACCCCCCTCCTGGTATGACCTACATTATCTATCCCTGCAACCCTAGTGTTTACACATAGTCTGAGGTTTCAGAACCTTGCTTCCATGTTGTCTTTGCCCAAGACATAAAGGCTGATATCAAAAATTGCATCATTAATGCTGTTTCTTTATGGCCTTTGAATAATGATATGTGCAAAGATTTGGTTTGTTTTGCTTTTAATTTTGGGAATTTCTCACCTTCTGTAAATGGGTCTGGTTCAATATCCACTCATTCTGGATTATCATACCTGCCCTTGACTGATCCTGGTATGACCTCATCCCAATGCACCCTTTCTGCCACTCTGTCTACCTAATGAGTGATCATTGACCCCTGTCTACTATTTAAGTAGAATCAGTTCTCCTAATAAATACAAGTTTATCCACATTTGTGTTGGCTTTAGTATTCTTCAAGCTTTTTCCTTTCCTTTTTGACAAAAGGACTTTCACATCTTGTATTCCAGAAAATTAAGGTACATGCCCTTAATTTTGCCCTGAAAGCTAACCCAAGGCTAGCTTTGAACCTCAAATCTTTTGTTATAAAGATTTCCTGCTGTGTCCTCCTGGATGTGGTCCCCAGGAGCCAAACACGACAGCTGAGCTTACTCTTATCATAATGACTGGACCTAACAGGTTCAAGGTTGAGGATTCCACAAAGCAACCTGATCTTAACAAGGCTGACTGGTTAGAAAGTTATCCTATCAGTCTTCCCAAAGCCACTGCACCTATTACAATCAGTGCTGTCAGCACTAGAAAGGAACATGAGAAGTTCTTCTACTACAATGTCAAAAGTCTATTCTTACCCAATTCAAACCATGTTATTAGTACCAATTGGATGTACAAAGAGCCCACCTACCTCAATCCTCTGGTCTTGGATCATGTAGCCCTTACTCCTTCCTCCAAGGTGCAATCCAAGCAATGCAAATCCTATGCCAAATCTAGAAGTGGGAAATGTTGCAATATTGAGTACCTCACCCTAATTGCTATTGAGACAATTGAAATTAATACATTGATATGATTTGACAATGGATTTCTTAAGTTGATTTCCTCAATTGCAATTGGATTCAACTGGTGGAGCTAAAATACTCAGGCTTATTATTAACCATATCAGTTTAATAAACACAGCTTTTAACCTTACACTTAACACTTATATTTTGATATTGCCTTGTATTTAGCAGTTGAAGTTGGTGTTTAGTAAGTCTTAAATAGTTTAGTGATATTAGTATATTTTATGGATAGTTAGTTAAGATAAACTTTAGCCCGTAGATTTGGCTAGTTTAGATAGCCCATATTTACGACACTTGCTGTATGAGTACTTTGTTGTCATGTTGAGCCATTTTGACCATTAATACCCAGATCCCTGTTGATGGAGGGTAAGCTTTACACGGATACTTATTTCGTTTGCATCTGCGGTTATTCTGCTTAAAGATGGGTTGGTTTTGCTGGGTGGCATAGCTTTGAAAGCTATGGTACTCAGTTCAACCTCGCATCTGTCCTTGGATGGGGCAACTGCCTATCGACGTTAGCTTTGGAGGATCGGAAGTTCGGTGGTTAACCCAGTCATGACCCCCTCGCTTCTAGGACCCGATCCCAACATTATTTTGAGTACCTTAAGGTACAAAAGTTTATTGTAAAATACTCCGAATGAGTTTATAGTGTTAGGATCAGTTCCTAGACATGTGGGGATTGGGAATCCAACCATAACCTAATAGCTGGGTGAGAATTTCTATGGGCATGGTATATTTCAAGGGGTAAAGAAATAGTCTACTAAACTTATTGATCGATGGCTTTTAGGATCTCTACATTCTTGTGGCTGGGTTTGATAAGCCCAAGGACCACTGTACTGTAGAAAAAGCTAGGCAGGCAGTGAATTAAGTTTGGATTCTGGTCTGGCATGTATATTCGTTGCTTTTATTGGCTGAATAGTCCTTCAAGGAAACCTTGATCAGACATAGTTAAAGATGGCATCACGCAGTTCATTTAAGCGAGTAATCTGAGCAGTGCATGCCTTCCGGGCTTCAACCAGAGTGGGATCTTCTGCCAGCAAGGGCAAGATGCTGGTATCATTCAGGACATCGCACTCTTGGATAAGTAAGGATTCAAGCGAAGATACAAACTTCATGACAAAATAGCGATATATAATCATTGGGATGATATCCCCAAAACGCAGTTGAGCAACGCGGTAGTAAGCCGCGCTCATTTCAAATGCTAAGCAAACTTTTGGATCAATAATATTGGAGGCATCTATGCTGGTGGTACTTTGCCCAAAGCTGCATGTTGTTTGCTTAGAAGAACTCTGAAGGGAGGCTGTTGAACCAGACATGGGGGTGGGTTCAGTTCTATTGGAGGGGGGCTTAGGTTGTTGATCTCTAGTTTTTGTTGGGCATGTCTGTCCAAAGCTATTGCACACTGGCATGGTAGAAGGCTTTTGGGAGGTTGTAGAACCAAAGCCAAAGGAACCAAAGTCAGAGTTAGTTTGGCGGGGTACGAGCTTAATGTGTTTTCGGAGTGGTTTGATGAAGTCCTCGATGCTATCGTGGTATGAACCAACGATAGCATCCAAGTTTTCCTTATCCCACGTGGCAGGGGAGTCGATTTCCATGTCGTGGATTTCGGTTATTCTTTCGGTTACAGACTGCTTCAGGGTATACAGAAGGCCATCTAGTTTGGATCTTGGAATTAGTGCATCTTAGGCCTGCTTACTCAATGTACATAAGCAGAGATTGGAAATTTCCAAAGAACTGGTCTAGGAAGCCAGGAAGAGCATATCTGATTTCCTTCTCTACGTCGCAAAGACATTTTAAAGCTTGCGCTAACCAGCCGCTTTGGCACTTTCGAATGATTTCATTCAAGACTCCCCCTTTAACAAAGCAAGCAAGATCTTGTCCCTTTTGGCGCTCAAGGATCTTTTGGATATGCTCTATGGAGAACCCATATTCAAGGCTATCCTGGCTCGAGTGAACGACATGCTTGCAAGTAGATTTTAGTGAGCGAACGAAATGTTTATCAGATAGGATTAACCTGGGGTGGCTCTGGGTAATACCCATGATAAATGCATCAAAGCGAAGTTGGATCTTCTGGTAAAAGTACATATTGGAAGATCGGGCTCTAAGTATTTCCTTGAGGAAGTCGATGAAGGAATGGATGCGAGAAACGAATTCCAATTTCGGGTTCTGGTTGAGTGGCTTGGGTAAGGCCGATAGTTCCTTTTCAGCAGCACGTATGAGCTCGGTCACTTTGCAACGCAAGATTCTCAGGGTGTTTATTTCCGAGGCGAATTCTGCCTTGAGGGCTCTGAGAAAGTTTTTCACCCCCAAGTAATTTTTTAAAGTGCCGTCTACTTTATTCCAAGGAAATTCGCCGTGGAAATAAGCTTTTTCTTGGTCAATGCGATCTTCGAATGTTGCATCATTTTCAGGAAGATTGACGATAAAGCTCCCTAGCTTGAGCTTGGCCTTCTGGACTTTGAATCTTTGAAACCAAGTCTCTTGCATTTCCGGTGCAATCGTTTCAGGCTTTGTCAAAATCTCAAAGGTACGTTTTCGTAATGGGTCATAGATGTCGAGCGATTCCTGAATATATTTGCTCTCCGCTTCATTTTGGAAGGATGTGACCGTGAGTATGTATACTAGAGGATTAGCTAGATACGTGGCCACCAGCGCCTTAAAATAATCAACTGAATTGCTCAGAAAAAATACTTTGTTTTCGAAAGCAAACCCAGGGAGTTCGACCAAGGTGAGGGTTTGCGCAGAGCCTTTGATTTTAACTACAACTGTGTTGGTTGAATAGACTAACTCATTGGAAAAACTGTTTAAACTGTCTAAAGGAACATCTAAAAAACCATTTAGGCTTCCGGGTGGGATTAAGGGCAGCCATTTGTGCTCTTTGCACTGCCTCTCTCAACATTCCTTTGTCACAGATGCCAGCTTGGAACAAAACTGTCTGGGTTTCTTTTCTCTCTGTACCAGAAATATTCTTCACAAACTTTATATCGATGGTGAATTCCCAATCATTGTCACCGCCCTCAGAAAGATATATTTCTAGAGGACAGCGGGAAGTAGTATCGTTGGATAATGAAGTCTTGACTTGAGCAATTGCTTCGATTATACTTGTTTTCCCGGCGCCCTTGTGCCCACATAACACCAAAGTTGGAGAAAAAGAGCTCATGCAAGCCCCCTCCTGGCGAAGCTTTTCAACCAGCTGTGGGATGCTCTTTGACACTCTTTTATTTCTATGCATTCTAAAAAATGGTTAAAGCAAATGTAGAGAAGCGAGATAAAACTAAAGCCCAATACAAAGTAATAAAGATATGATACTTAATATTAATTAATTAGATAACCATTCAAATATGAACCATTTTTACTTCAACTTGATTTTGCAGGCCAAGTTCAACCAGAAGCCACGAAAAACTTTTGGCTTGAATATAAACCGAGCCCCCAAGTCTGCAATAAAGCTCCCGAGTCTCCCCAAAGCCAGCTAAGTTTTCTCATCACCATTATCCATCCAGCAATAAATTCCACATGCTCGGGATAGATTTAACTAAACATTTCTGACCGCCTCTCTTTCCCGATTTTTACATCTGTTTCGTTTAATTTCTGTGGTCTGCTCAGACCAATAGCACAGTTTCATCCAGTTGATTTTAAAGCTTTTCTGGATTCAGCTGAATCTCATATATTGATGAACCATAACTTTCTCCCAAGCTTCAAGATTAACCCCGGCTGGCATGTTGGCATAGCATATTTATTTGTAAATTTAAAGGAAACATATGATACACTTATTGGATAAAATAGATTACATAGTGTTCAGCATGGCTTCATGGATAAAGATGTCAGGGATCCAGCCTGTGGGGGGTTCCTGGGAACTCACGGGTGGATGGCCCGTGGGCCCGGCAGGGAGGGCCCACCACAAGATTGGGGCCAACTTTACAATATAAGATAACAATTTGCCCAGGAGAGCCCAAGGTCTGCTGGCAGGTACTATAGAATCTATCAAGCTGGTAAGAGTGATGTACATCACTCCAAATATCTGAGTGGAAGTGGATCCATTGGCAGCAACAGAAACTTGCGTGCAGTCGGGTTGCGGGATAAGAGGCGGAGTCATTGGGACCAAATATGCGGCCAGGCGGTTGTACTTGTTGCGGAATAGCAGGGGAGGTATATTGATTCTGTGGCCTTCCCTGTAAACAGTCTCAGTCTCTCTAGTTCTTGCCTCAGGGTCGTAGATTAGGATTTCCTCTAGGGTGAACTCCAAATACGCAGGGTTGGGGGGGGTACTTGGTGAAATGTACTGGGCCGTAGGGAGCTCCTGGTGGACAATAAAAGTCGGGCAGTTGGTCCGCAGTTTTTTGGAATTGATGGGTGTGAGGTGCAGAACCGCAGGAGGTAGACTGTAAATGAATAGAACTAATATCAAATATGGAATAACCTGGTTGAACCAAATGTTCATGTCACTTCATTGCAAGAATGGTGATGGGCATCTTCCTGGCGGTCCAGGGTATAAGTATGCCCATCAGTTATGGGAAAACTTTTACAAATTTCTCTAGCCCGGGTGTTACTGTCTACCCTTGTTTTCCAGTCCTTGGCGGCATCCATTGCGGGAGTTAATTCATTGGCTGGTTTGAACTGAGAATACTCAAATTCCCTTGTTGGGTCGTGGGGTTGGTCATCTCTGGGTGGCCTGTGTTCTATAGGAAGTTTCTTTGTTTCCCCTTCTGTGGTGGCCCAAGTTATTTTGGGTTCTATGGCTAGACCTGCCCGCTGATTGGTTGAGTTAACAGTAACTTTTAACGTGGGGAGTGTCAATGTAGGTGATTTTGACTTATCAAGCTTTAAAAGATTTTCCGAAATTAAATCCTGTTCTGGTTCCTGCCCAAAAATCTATGAGCAGCCGGGCGGCTGGTCCTGTGGGCTGGCAGCCTGTAGGGTGTCAGGGTTCAAATCTCGTAGTTGAGGTTTCCCAGTAAGCATGGTCAATAGGAGTTTGTCACTTGAGACAAAATAGGGGGACTTGCCCAAGTGGTTCTGTTGCAGCAAACTTGCTATTGGCAGCTGGAAACGCTAGGCTGAGAGGCTTCACTCATCCTAGTCAGAAGCCACTCTGTATGGCCGCCTTTGCAGATGACACTATTGTTGGACTGTCCACAAAGGAGGACTCACAAAGGTTGACAATCCTTCTGATGCTCTACCAAAGGGCATCCAACGCAAAGGCTAAAATTAACAAGACAACACTGGTGAAGATAGGAGTGCCATCCTTTGCACCACCGCATGGCCTCACACCTATCCCAGCCTATGAAACCTTTAGACAATGGGAGTGTGGTTCAACTCTATGGATATTGATCTGCAGACCAATGAACAGATTCTCCTCAAGGCTATTGCTAACAAGATCAACAGGTGGCACCATTTCTGGTTCAATGTTATTGGATGGGTTACCGCCCTAAACATCTTTGTGTTCTTCAAGATGTGATATGTAGCACACATTGTACCCTTCTCCAAAGCCTTTGAGAAGAAGGTGTCAGTCATGACCCACAACTTCTTGTGGGGTACTCCCAATACGTCCTCTGTCAAAATGTCAGTGGTCTCTCTCCCCAGGTCCACAGGAGGACTGGGTCTGATAGATCATGTCCAGCATTGCCAAAGAATGTGAGAGAAAGGACTAAGGGAACTACTGGCTGCCCATACTGACTCACTGGCTGCAGGCAGAGCCGTAAACTGGGCATGGGCTATCCAGATACCCAACCCTTCAACATTTGGACTGAGACAATTGTTCATGAAAAAAGAGATTTACGCCCCCCAAAGACACTCCCAAATACTTGCGCCACTGTTTGGCAATAATGCAAGTCAATGAATGGGAAATCTCTAAGAATCTTGATCCTGCTAGTCCACAGAATTGGGACCTGAAGGGCTTGCATCAAGCAGATAGAAACATACAGATCAATTACAATCTGGGTATGGAGAGCATTGTCACATGCCGGAAGACGGTGGTGTCCAAGTGTGGGAAAAAGGTTGTCCAAGACTCAAAGCCAAAGCTGGAATACCCCAAGATGATTTGCAAGTGGGTAGAAGCTGGCAAACTGGTCACAATCACCCCCAAAGAAATGGTTACTCTGACATGGGTACTGATGGTGACAACAGGTGCACAGACTCTGATGTGGAGACTGTTCAACAAGGCCTTCTGGAGTGAATCAACATTCCCGGTGGATCACACGATTTGCCATTGTGTGCTTTGCCCATTCAATGATGCCAATCTGGAGCACAAATTCTTTGCTTGCATAATTGTGTCGCAGTTCTGGACAGAGGTTGCCAACATATTGAACTTCTCTGTACATTTTCAACAGCAACCTCCAGAATTAACTCATACAGAATGGAAAATCTCCCATGTCAACAATTTCAAAAATTGTTTTTGCTTTATCTTTTATAATTTCAATTAAAAGCTCAAAATAAAAGTCAAATATTGCTTCTATTATCCTTGTCAATTATTTAATCAAGAAAAAATAACCTTTAATATTGAAATAAGAAAAATATTTTTGAGAATTGTCGACATGGAGGATGTTCCATTCTGTATGAGTTAATTCTGGAGGTTGCCTTTTCAACCCAAGTTTGACATCTTCTTCATGAGGAGTCTCAAGTGGGAACCCCCTGTAGTTCCAGTACTTGCTTATCATCTTGCACTGCTGACCATCCACACCACCTGTATAGATGTAATATTTGACAATGGACCTAACCTAGTATCACTCATGAAGGAGAAACTCCACTCCCTAATGGACAATACTATGATCTGTACAGACAAATTTGGCCACAATTCCTGGGAACAGGAAGTTTATGGATACCATTGTTGACTCATCCCACCTCATAGTTGAGGGAGTCATTCAGTGGAAAGACATGCACACAGAGGACATGCAGACTGCTACCCCTTCCTCTGGCATCCCTCACTTCCCTCCTCCCCACGGCTGTGTTTCCTTTTAAATACTGTCTCTGAACCCTAATAAACCTGTGTTCCCTCAAAAAAATTGCCCGTGTGGTTCTAGGCGGCCATCTCTTCCCCTGAGGGCCTGGAGTTCAAATTCTGGTACTATCAATTATTGGATCTTCCATGCCAAAGCCTGTTTTTTTTCTCCAGATGGCGCCTGATGCATACTGTAAATTCAGAACCTAAACATAAAAATACGGGATTGTCAAATCCTTGGTCCAAATTTTGAATCACTTTTGCGGGCAACTCAGCTGAGTGAAAAAATAAAATATTTAATAAAATCAACCATTTAATTTGACTTTTTTGATTTATTTAAATTGGCAAATTTCAAATCTCTTGAGCAGATAACTCAACTAACAAAAGACAAAACTCAGCAAACAAATGCAGGATACATGAATCAGAAATGCGGGATTCTTATGTACAATTTGAGATTTCCTGTATGTCAAACAAATCATAGACATCATGTAAAAATTAACAAATCTGAAATTGCGGGATTGTCAAACTCAAGAACCAAGTTTCAAATCATAATTGCGGTGAATTTGAAATAAATATAATTTATGGGTGTCTCAAAAAGAATGTTAAAGGATCTAGAGTGGATTTGTGCTGATTCTTTTAGGAATCACAGGCATTCTCAAAAATCACCCTATTGCATTTTAGGACGGCTAAAATTTAGATCATAATGATCACCAACTTACCATATATAATAATAAAATTGACTAAAATATACATTCCTCCTCTTGAGTTTAAGTTTTTTAATAAAAATTTATTATGTCTTCTTCCAATGACAACCAAGTCAATGGGCTGTTCCCTGGCCTTGACAAAATTATGCAGGGCTACGCTAGGTCTTCTAATAGTGAAGCCTCCCTCTATGGCCACTCCCAACCCAAAGGCCCCTCCGCAAGCACCACCCAAGAGTGTGTTCTTTCTCCTGCGTCCTCAAGCATGGCCCTGTTTGCCCATCACACACAGGCAGCTGCTAACCCAAATCATACAGCAACACTGGCATCTGGAATTGATCAAGTGAGCCATAGGGCCACCAATGGAAGCCATAATCCAGAAACAGCCAATCAGATGGTACTTTCTGGTTCTCAAGGCAGACACACCCCACCTCTAGCCAATCAGCCTGCAAGGCGCAGAAGAAAATTAATCCCTCCAGAGATTGTTATTGAAATGGTTGAAAAGCAAGGGATGCTTATGTCCATTGGGGAGATTGTGCCGCAATGGGTTTTGCAAAGTCCACTGTGACTGCAACCCTGCAAGCCCACACCAAATGTGCCCCCCTACCAAGAAGACCCCAACTAGTGCCCGTACTTTGACCAAAGGTGACACAGCCCATCCCCTTATGATGGCCATTATGAAACGTGACCTGTGGATGCCCCTGGTCCAGGTACGTCTCCAGCTGGGACTCCAGGGCATCTTCACCAACAAAAGAACGGTGAATTTGTGAATGCACAGAGTTGTGATTGCTGCCAGAATCCTATCCAATCAGGTTCTTGATGGACCCAGTTTGGTGGATACCAACCCATACAATTTGATCATCATCAATTTTATTAAATAGAGGGCAATGAGGGCCTGTAATGACGTCATCTTCCTATCATACGCTAAGATTTCTGCAAGTATCCAAGACTATGGAGAGAAGCTGTCAGTGACCCACTTTAAGGGGAGCAAGCCCCCAATTTGGTGAGCCAAGGCCCCTAAATTAAGCCCTGCAATGGCTGAACCAATGGGCATAGTGACCATGGCAAGATAGCCTAAGTGACCCAAGTATACAAACCTTCCCATCAGGGAGCTGAAACAACCCAAAAGATAGTATCCTATCATGTACAACAACAGGTGGAATGAAGCGTGAGGCCGTACCAACAAGGGTTTGGCAAGTGAAGAAGTATAATGGTGGCCATAGTGAAACTTTTGTCCCCAATGCCCAGAGGGATACTTGAACCATCTGTTGGCCAAGGACTCCTTCTGATGGGCATCATTGGGTGAAGAGTTTTGCCAGTCAATAGTGGGGGTGGGATTCTCAAGACCTTTTACAGTTGTAAAAAGGGAGACTAGAAACCATAGCAGGAAATAAATTCCCTTCATGGCTTCAAATTATGTTACTAAGAAATAGATGTGACAAGATAGGATAAGAAATATTCTTTATTGTTGAAACAATTGAAGTGAATAAGAAATGTGCACTTATATAGCCTTATAATCAAGGCTGAAATATTTGAGTGGATCTTTGGGAAATGAAAGGGGATTTTCATGAGTCTATCATGTAAAGCTTACCTGTTTCAAGTGGTGGATACATTATTGCTTAATAATGGGCATACAAAGTAGATGAAATAACAAGATCCACAAAGATCTTACAAGATTAAGGCTAATTAAGCAGTGTGAGGCCAGAAGATTGCATATCTTATTATACAGAGCCTTGTCCATAAGCATAGAGAGCGGGTCAGTGATTGAACAGTTGACGTGAAGCAGCCAATCAGAACAAGAGCAGTAAGTGACGTTATTAATACTATTATTAACTTTTTTGCTTTTGAAGTGCTTTTCAAATTCAAATTTTAATTGAATAGGCAGATAATAAATAGGTAATCTAAATGTTTTGGCTGTTTTTATGCTAACGTTATCTTCATAACTAGAGTCCTGGGTTTGATTCTTGTTCTGAACAGGTCTGAAAGGACACATAGAGTTGAAAATGTTGTTTCCTTGTGCCTTTGTGTTGATAACCACCAACAAATCATTCATATTTAACAGGGAGTCAGGAAAAGAATTCCTGACAGAAGTGTATCCAGTCTGACGTGTACAAGCATGGCCCAATCTTGTATTGTTTTGTTGGGGTTTTATTGGCAGTTTCCCCATTGGGTGTCAATTATTACTTGGCAATATTGAACACTGCAGATGGGTATGCCTACCAGACAGAGCTCAAGGCCATGCTGGAGGAGTGGGCCACACAAAACGCTGTGCACACAGTTGTACTGAGTGCTGAGATGAAGCAGCGGGAATGAGTAACCCAAGAAATCAGGGCTGCAGAGCATACCTGTTGGTCCTACTCCACCAACCACACTGACATGCATCTTGAAAATGTATGTCTCTACAATTTTGGTTCTGCCCTCAGGCTCTTAAAGCCTGCCACCTACAACAAACTATGCACCCAAATTGATAAGGGGTATGAGCTTTTCCCGCCCATATTTTTCCAGGATTTATCTGATCTAATCATCTTCTATGCAAGTGATAGTGATAAGTCCAGAAAGGACTCTCGCCTTCCCCCTTGCCCATCCATCTGTTTTGTCAAGCCTGCATATGTGATGGAAGAAGAATTTTAGCAATTGAAGCAAACTGCTTTTGCTACCCCTTCCCAGTCAACCAACCCTGCCTCCCCAACCCCACCATCAAGCCACCCGCCTTCCAAACCTGACTCCCAAGCCACTACCAATTCCCCCACTATCTCTGATGCTGTCCCTTTCACAGGTGCAGATGAAGGCAATGTTCATTCCACCCATTCCCTCCCCTTCCTGTCCTTTGATTAGTAAATAAATCTTTTCTTTGTGACAACTATTAAAATTAAAATCTCTCTTTCAATTCATAATCAATAATATTTTCTTTTTGCATTATCAATATTTCCCATAATTAATACAATGTTGTACATTTTATGAATAGCTTTAAATTAATAGCATACATATTTTTCATCATTATTAATAATATAAAGACCATAAATGTAAATATTGCATTATAATATAGCAATTAGACGTCAGCTCTTGATATTTTGATATTATGTGCATAACTCAATGCATTTTGATTAATAAAATTCATTGTAAACTTGGCCTTTTTCATTATAATTTAATGAAATGGACTGTGTTTATATTAGAGAGCCATTAACATTAAGTAAAAATATTGATACATAGTGCATTTTACAGCCTATATATTTACTATGTATAATAGTTCTGGAAAATTTTTAGTTGGATTTTGCAAGGTAATAATAATGTAATGTGTTAATAAATTACTGTTTATTGTCATTAATTGGCTGATTCTCTTTGCTATGGAGATTGTGCATTTTCTGATATTTACACACTAGTATCCAATTGGTTGGTTTCATATCCAATTTCACAAGAGATAGGAAATCAAGCCACCACCCTGAAAGCATCTGGTCTTGGGGTGGCAACTTAATTTCCTATTGCCTGTGCAATTGGATGTGAAACCAACCAATTGAATACCAGTGCATAAATATCAGAAACTGCACAATTGCCACAGCAAAGAAAATCAGCTAATTAATGACAATAAACAGTAATCTATTAACACATTACTTTATTACCTTGTAAAATCTGACTGAAATTTTTATAGAATTATTACCAATAGGTGAATATACAGGCTGTAAAATGCACTATGTATCAATATTTGTACTAAGTGTTAATGGCTCTCTAATATAAACACAGTCCATTTCATTAAATTATAATGGAAAAGGCCAAGTTTACAATGGATTTTATTAAACAAAATGCATTGAGTTATGCACATAATATCAAAATATCAAGAGTTGACGTCTAATTGCAATATTCTAATATAATATTTACGTTTATTGTCTTTAATTTATTAATGATGATGAAAAATATGTATGTGTTGAAGGTAGTACTATAAAAACCAGTTTTTTGATGGAATTCAAACATAATGTCAAATATTTACACACTTATCAATGAATTAGAGTCAGCCCTCCAAAAGGTTGTCAAGATTGAATACAACATCAGGGAAATTGTGGTAAATCAACTGGGAAATGAGGGAAGAGCCTTAGTCCAGAAAAAGGAAATTGCAAAAAATAGCCTGGGAACAATAGTCAATGAAGAACACAAAGAAATAATTTTAAATCTTCAAAAGGAAATACTCAAGCAGTTAGATTTCAAAAGTGAAAGTTACAACTTGTGGGAATTTGCAAAAACCAATAGAAAGAACACTCAAAAAGTCAAACTAATTGAAGGAAATAAAACCCCACATGAAATAAACACAAATGAAGAGGAAACTGACCAAATGGAAACAGTTGAAAACAAAACTCAGTCAAGAAGCAGGAGTGCTTCAAGAAATAAAGAAAATTTATCAAATGAAAACCAATAAGAAACACAAGTTACAATAAAGATAAGAAAAAATAAGCCTAGGAAAATCAATGAAGAGCAGCCAACACTCATGAAGTTTGCTGAGGTGGCACCTGTGGCTGAGGGGGCTGTAGGGGAAACAATTAGTAAGCCTTTTTTTGTTTTATTTATATTTATTTTAGTCATCACCAGGAATGGGAACAAGGTCGCAGAAGTGGCGGCTTTTACACCAAGTTGGTTCTACTGTTGGGGATCCTACCTGTGAGGGGGTTCCTGAGA
The DNA here is from genome assembly GCA_014839935.2 of Entomophthora muscae. Classification (NCBI taxonomy): domain Eukaryota; kingdom Fungi; phylum Entomophthoromycota; class Entomophthoromycetes; order Entomophthorales; family Entomophthoraceae; genus Entomophthora; species Entomophthora muscae. Next base: position 38,458 of record QTSX02005129.1, read on the forward strand.
ACTTGCGGGCAGACGACCCGCTGGCCCTGCAGGGAGAGCCTACCACAAGATTGGGGCTAACTTTATAATATAAGATAACAATTTTCCAAGGACTGCCCAAGGTCTGCTCACAGGCATCATGGAATCAGTCAATCCAGTGAGGGTGATATACATCACCCCAAATATCTGGATGGAAGTGGATTCATTAGTGGCAACGGATTCTTGCAGGCAGTTGGGCCGCGGGGTGTGGGGAGGTGTCATTGGAACCAAATATGCGGGCCAGAAATTATACTTGTCTTGGAATAGCAGAGGGGGCCGGATGATTTTGGTACCTCTCTGTAAAGGACTTCTGTCTCTCTAGTTCTAGCTTTGGGTTTGTGGATCAGAATTTCCTCTAGAGTAAACTCAGAATACGCTGGGTTGGGTGGGTACTCAGTGAAATGTACTGGGCCAAATGAAGCTCCTGGTGAACGGTAAAGATCAGGCAGCTGGTCCGCGGTTTCTTGGGGTAGGTGGGTGTGGGGTGCGGAACCGCAAGACAGTCTGTAAATGAAATAGAACTAATAACAAGTATGGTATGATCTGGTTGAACCAAAGGTTCGTGTCACTTTATTGCAAGGATAGCAATGGGCATCTTCCTGGCGGTCCAGGGTATAAGTATGCCCATCTGTCATGGTAAAACTTTCACAAATTTCCTTGGCCCAGGTTTTCCTGTTCACCAGGTCTTCTCAGTCTTCAGTGGCATCAATTGCGGGGTTATTTCATTGGTTGGCTTGAACTTAGAATGCTTGACTTTCCTAGTCAGGTTGTGAGATTGGTTGTCTCTGGGTGGCCCGCATTCTATGGGAAGGTTCTTGGTTTTCCCTTCTGCGTGGGCCTGAGTTATTCCAGGATCTGTGGCTGGACCCACCCGCTGATTGGTTGAGTTGTTAGGAGCCTTTGGCGTGGGAGGTATTAATATAGGTGAATTTTATTTTCCAAGCTTCAAAGGATTCTCTGAAGTCAAATCCTGCTCTGGTTTGAGCCCAAAAAACTGCGGGCGGCTGGGCGTCTGGCCCTGAGGGCTGGCAGCCTGCAGAGAGCCAGGGTTTGAATCCCATAGTTGAGGCCTTTCAATAAGCATGGTTTATAACAGTTTGTCACTTGTGACATCATCCCCTTCTCTCCTGTTGCCCTCCTCCTTCCCTGCCTCCTTTCCCAGGTATTGCTGTATGGCTCCTTGTGAGTTAGGTAGGTTGGAGACTGGTTCCCAGGTGCTTTCTTTGGGGGGAGGGGGGTAACCTACCCATTTGATGTAGTACTGTGGGGTCTTGTAGTAGAGGCGGTGTCCATGGATGTACTCTATTTTGTATTTGGTTGAGCATCCTTCTTGGATGGATGGAGGGTTGGTCTTAATCTTTTGGTGGGGAAGGGAGGTTTCTTCTTTCTTGAATAGCAGCAATTGGTGAAAGACATTGTGGATTTTCCAAGTAGGTGGCAGTTCTAGTTTGTACGCCACTTCTCCTATTTGCTTTATGATCTTGTAAGGGCCACAGCAGCGGTGTGCTAGCTTCCTACTGTGTACATGTAGGGGAATGTTCCGTGAATTGAGGTAAACTTCATTGCCTATTTCCAGAGGTTTCCCAGGGATTCTTTTCTTGTTGGCAAACGCTTTGTAGGTCTTAACAGCACAGTTAAAGTTCCTTAGACAGGTTTCCTGGGTGGTATGTATTTGTTCAATCCAAGTTTGTCCTGCTGTATTCTGTTCCTTGCTGCCAATGCTGGGGTCCCATGATGGATCAAACCCATAGTTGGCCTTGAACAGAGGCATCCCAGTGGAGGCGTCATCTTTACTATTGTATGCAAACTGAGTCATGGGGAGCATGTTGGCCCAGCACCTGGTTGGCGTTGGCATAGCATTGGAGGTATTGTTCCAGGATTTGGTTGACCCGTTCAGTTTGTCCATCCGTCTGCGGGTGGTAGGAGGTTGACACGTAACGTTTTATTCTAAGGTCCTTCATCACTTGGGTCCATTAGTGGGAAGTAAAATGGGGTCCTCTATCAGTGATGATTTCTTCTGGGGTGCTGTGTTGTATCAAGATGTGGTTGTGGAAGTGTCTGGCGGTCTCAGCTGCCGTGCAGTGGGTAGTGGTTGGAACAAAATAGGCCATTTTTGTGAAATGGTTGACTATGACCAGGATTGTGTCAAAGGATTTTGAAGGGGGGAGTTCTACTATGTAGTCCATTGACACTGGCTTCCAGAGGCCAGCAGGGATGTCCAGAGGTCTCAGTAATCCTTCTGGCTTAGAGCAACACGTCTTGGTTCTTCTGCAGGTTTCACAACCATTGATGTAGGCAGCTAGTTCTTTGTCCATGCCCAGCCATGCATAGTTCCGCTTGATACTTGAGAGGAATTGTGTCTACCTGGGTGGCTGGCCATTTCTGAATTGTGGTGGTCAATCAATACGTTTGTTTGGGTTGGGCCTTTGGGTACATAGATCCTGTTGTGGAGCAGCAGGGTAGCACCTTTCAGGGAATACCCTTTCTTTGAGTGGTGGCAATCTGGGTCTTTTGTCAGGGCTTCAACTAGCTCAGTTGAGTAGGTGTCCTGTTTCTGGGCTTTTATCACATTGGGTTTGCTGGCGGCAATCTTTAGGTACTTCAGATGTATCCCTAGGCTGGCAGGGTCTAGTAGTGTGTGGGTATTGCAGTCCTTGATTTCTGTAGAGAAGGGGATCAGGTCGGCTCTCCTGCTCAAGGCGTCTGGTAGCACGTTAAACTTTCCTGGCTTGTAGTCTATGGTCAAGGTGTAGTCATCTAGTTCCAAGGCCCATCTCACTTGTTGTTGGTTCAGCTGGCGTGGTTTGAAGAAGTAGACTGAGTTCTTGTGGTCTGTCAGAACTTTTACCGGATGTTCAACACCACACAAATACCTGCGCCAGTGCTTCAATGTCTTCATTATAGCTAACATCTTCTTGTCATGTATTGTAGTTCCCTTCAGCTGGTAGCATCTTCTTGGAGTAATATGCTACAGGATGTAGCATACCATCCCCTCCTTCCTGAAGAAGAACCCACCCACTGCAAAGTTGGACGCATCTGTCTCCAGCACAAAAGGCTTAGCTGGGCCAGACATGGCAAGGACTGGGGCAGACGTGAAGGCTTCCTTCAGGGTCACAAATGTAGAGGTGCACTTGTCAGTCCAGACAAATTGGACCTTATCAGAGCAGAGACAGGTGAGGGGCAATCTGATCAGAGAATTTTTTTGGATGAAATCCCTGCAATAATTTGCCAGGCCCAAAAAGCTTCTCACGTCTTTTCTGCATTTGGGTACTGGCCAGGCTGTTACAGCTTCCACTTTGTCTTGCACCATGGCAAACCCGCCAGTATTCACCACATATCCCAGAAATTTGACTTCAGATTAAAAAAATTCACATTTCTTCAGCTTGGCATGTAGGTTGACCTGCAAGAGTTTCTCCAGTATACGGTCAAGGTGTTGGAGGTGTTCCTCATGTGACTTGCTGTATATGAGGATGTCATCCAAATATGCCATGCAGAACTGGTCAAGGTACTTGCCAAGGACTAAGTTGATCATCCTTTGGAAAGTGCTGGGGGCATTACACAAGCCAAACAGCATGACCAAGTACTTGTACAAACCATATCTAGTTTTTAAGGCTGTCTTGTATTTGTCCCCTTCTTTGATTCTGATCTGGTTGAATGAATCTCTCAGGTCAATTTTTGAGTACACCTGGGCCCCTGTCAATATGTCACAAAGGCCGTCAGCGTTGGGAATAGGATAGCAGTTCTTTACAGTGATATTGTTCAGTTTCTGGTAGTTTACGCAGGGGCGCATCCCGCCATCTTTCTTCCCTACAAACAGAATGGATGACAAGCAAGGGCTTTTTGACACTCAAATGAACCCTTTTTTCATCATGTCCTCCAGGTATGTCTTCAGTTCTGCTTGTTTGAGGTGATTGCAGCTGTAAATGGGGCTGTGGTGTGGTTGGGTCCCAGGTAACAGGTCAATGGCGTTATTGTAGATTGAGTGACTGGGAAGCTGGGTTGCTGCCTCCTCACTGAAGACGTGGCTCTACTTCTCCAAGGGGGCAGGTAGGCTTCCCCCACCGGGTGCCATTCTCAGGGTCAGGAGTGTGTTGGGTTCCTTACTGGTTGGGCCTAACTGGAACGCACCACATCAAACAAATTCTCTCCCTTCAAGGCAACTGTTTGATTACAGAAGTTCAGGACAGCGCCATGTCTTTGGGACCAGGAGTCCCCTAGGATCAGGGGGTGGGGAAGCCCTTTCAGGATGATGGGAAACAATGGGTACAAGTTCTGTCCAATTTTCAGGGGCAATTTGGTTGTGCACCTGAAACCCAAGTTGTGGGAGCTGTTTCTCATGATTAATTTAACGCTTTTGTTGGTGGCCTCCAGTCTGAGGTCCTTGGCAAGGATGGCATTGATAAAACTCTCCTCTGCTCTGGTATTGATGAAAGCTCCAACAGTCTGGGATGTTGCAGATGTTTTTGCTTTGACTTGGATAAATTTGTACAATTGAGTAGAGATTTTTATTTGTGCCAAGGAAACTGAGGAGTTACTCTTCTTGGGGCAAGCCTTGGTGAGGTGCCCGGGTTTGTGGAAATAGAAACACAAGCCTTCACAGTAGTGGCACTGTAGGATATTGGGGGAAATTCCTGGTCTGCCGGGCGTTGGGGCTTGGCTTGCGCGCTGGGTGGAAGAGGGGGTGCTTTCTTGATTGAGGCTCAACCCTCTGCACAAGAGGAGTAATTCATCCAGGCCAAGCATAGGGAGGTGGTGCTTGAGGAGCTCCTTCAGGGCAGGGCAAGCTCCTTGGCGGTACAAGATGACTGATAGCTTGTCTTTGAGCTGGGTTCTGGCTTTCAATTTCAGGAACTTGTCAGTGTAATCTTGCAGAGAGCGTGGGGCTTGTTGGATGTCCAGTAAGCTGATTAAGGCGTGGTGGCGGGTGTCTTGGTTGTTGCCTGTGGCCATTGGTTTGCTCTCAAATCAGGAGTAGTCTAGGCAGAACTTGACATTTTTGGCGGTTGTTTTCCCAAACCAGTCCAGGGCATCTCTGGAGAGCATGGAGGCTATCTCAAGGACTTTCTTGGTGTTGTTGGAGTATGAGTTTGCGTTGGATTGAAAATGGAGGCAGAGGAATGGCATTGCTCTTCTGGCTTCTTCTAGGGTGAACTTCCCCATCTGGGGCATGTCTACTTTGGTTATGGTCTGGTTTACTATGACGTTCTGCACCTGCAAGTTTGGGGTCTTGGTCTTCTCATTGCCAAGCAGGGCGTCTTTCTGTTCAGGGCTGGTTTGGTGTTGGGTCACTGAGGTGATCAGGTTGGTAGCTAACTTGTATGCATAGTAAGCTGAAATCAATAAAAATAGCATACAAGATGCCCCAAGAGTTAACAACATCTTGGGGCCCAGGTTAATGTGTTTGAGGTAGATCACCATAATGTCAGGGATCCAACATGTGGGGGGTTCCTGAGAACTTGCAGGCAGATGGCCTGCTGGTCCTGCAGGGAGAGCCCACCACAAGATAAGGGCTAACCTTACAATATAAGATAACAATTTTCCAAGGACTGCCCAAGGTCCACTCACAGGCATCATGGAATCAATCAATCCAGTGAGGGTGATATACATCACCCCAAATATCTGGGTGGAAGTGGATTCATTAGTGACAACAGATTCTTGCAGAAGGTTGGGCCACAGGGTGTGGGGGGGGTGTCATTGGAACCAAATATGCAGGCCAGAAATTATACTTGTTTTGGAATAGCAGAGGGGGCCAGATGATTTTGGTACCTCTCTGTAAAGGACTTCTGTCTCTCTAGTTCTAGCTTTGGGTTTGTAGATCAGAGTTTCCTCTAGAGTAAACTCAGAATACACTGGGTTGGGTGGGTACTCGGTGAAATGTACTGGGCCAAATGAAGCTCCTGGTGAACGGTAAAGATCAGGCGGCTGGTCTGCGGTTTCTTGGGGTAGGTGGGTGTGGGGTGCAGAACCGCAAGACAGTCTGTAAATGAAATAGAACTAATAACAAGTATAGTATAATCTGGTTGAACCAAAGGTTCATGTCACTTTATTGCAAGGATGGCAATGGGCATCTTCCTGGCGGTCCAGGGTATAAGTATGCTCATCTGTCATGGTAAAACTTTCACAAATTTCCTTGGCCTGGGTTTTCCTGTTCACCAGGTCTTCCCAGTCTTCAGTGGCATCAATTGCAGGGGTTATTTAATTGGCTGGCTCAAACTGAGAACGCTCAACTTTCCTAGTCAGGGTGTGAGATTGGTTGTCTCTGGGTGGCCTGTGTTCTATGGGAAGGTTCTTGGTTTTCCCTTCTGCGTGGGCCTGAGTTATCCTAGGATCTGTGGCTGGACCCACCCGCTGACTGGTTGAGTTGTTAGGAGCCTTTGGCGTGGGAGGTATCAATGTAGGTGAATTTGGTTTGCCAAGCTTCAAAGGATTCTCCAAAGTCAAATCCTGCTCTGGTTTGAGCCCAAAAAACTGCAGGCGGCTGGCCCTGCAGGCTGGCGGCCCACAGAGAGCTAGGGTTTGAATCCTGTAGTTGAGGCCTTTCAATAAGCATTGTTGATAACAGTTTGTCACTTGTGACATCTACAGGGGTTACCAGTCACTGGTAGCCCCTGTAAAACAAATAAATAAAAACCAAATAAATAAAATAATTCAACAGAATATGAATAATTTTGCAAATATCAAAGCTAAAGCTAATGAATATTTACCACCCGTGGGGTGCTCACCATGGATTAGGGAAGCATATGAAATAGGATCAAATATCAACTTCAAAGAAATGAATGAAATTTGTAGGGATATTGAGTTGAAATTTGATGAATATATTTATGAAAGTATTCAAAGATTTCTGTTTCCAAACATAAATGGATATGAAAAAAGCATAATCAGACTGACTTTCAAATAGGAACTGAATATCTAAAAACTGAAAATTTTAATGAAGTATTCAAGGCATTGTCAAATAAAGTTGGGGATGCAGTCCTTGTGAACACATTTAAACCTTTATTTATTTCATTTGCGGAGGCATGTGGGGCTGATACAAGTTGGGCGCCCCCCAGAACCCTCTTCAAATTCAATCAAACTTCCTATATTAATAGATTTGTTCAAATATTCAAAAAACTGTGCATGTTCTTGGAAAAATACACCTCACAAAGAATTTACGTTGCAATATACCTGGGAATCCTCCTCCACTGCATATTAAAAACCAATGTCAAAAAGTTGAAGGATGTACCTATTCAATTAGACATATGATGCTTAGCACTTGAACGCCAGAAGACACCATGGGGGTATAGGACAGTCAAGCACGTCCTGTATGACTCCTTTGCATTGGTAACATTGTATGGGTACTACATGCCCCCTGAAAAACCCTATTAATTGATTCAATCACCTGGCTTCCTTTTATCAAACGGTCAACAACCACCAGGGTACAGGGTGCCACCCCTCTAGCAATTGCATCCAGGGTTGTCCAGCAAGTACAGAAGAGTATGTGGATCCAATTGGACGCTCTAGCCAAAAAATTAATTTCAGGGTGAAATTCCCCAGAATAATTGCATTCCCCTTTGCAATTAGCATCCCCTCAATAAATATTTTTCCCTTGCAACTTAAAATTTATTTTTTTAAATTTTTTTTATTTTAATACTAAAATTTTAATATTGAAATATGTAATATTAAAATTTTAAATATTTAAAATTTTAGTATCCAAAAGTTAATATTAAAGTTTTAATAATACATATTTCAATATTGAATATATCGCAATTAAATAAAAATATTTAAATTTTTGATATTTAAACTTTAATAGATAACTTTTAAGATTTATAATTATAATTTTACTCTTAATATTTTAATTTTATTTTAAATTTTAGTAGGTAAATTATAATATCAATATATCTAAATATATTACAAGGCATTAGTTATATTTGCAACCACATCAAATAATAAAAATAAGTTAAAAGTGTTTTTATTTATTAGCTCGTCAAGTGCAGGTTCATTTATTACATATACAAACAACGAGAATTGAATTTATCCGCACCATGCGGCCTGCTCCACTTATATTCTAAACAAGTGATTGTTTAGAACTCAAATTACCTTTCTCTTGTAATATGATTTGATAAATATATTTGATATGCTTGACCTGCGTCCTAAGTACTAATTAGTAAGCAATACATAAAAATCATTGGTGGTCATGTCTTGTGGCTATAGTGGCACTGAAATAATAAGGATCAGATGATGACCTTCAAGGTCCAATTTGTGGCTTAAAAAATCCAGAGTACCAACAAGTATTCACAATTATTTTTAATAAAATTAATCTATTTCTATCTTTTTTAATTTATTTATTTGTTAGCGCAACAGTCAATATAATATTCAGTGCATTATAATGAAAATATATGTCCTCTTACCTAGTATGATTAATTTTACTTACCTTTTCTATGTATTCTCATATGTCTATAATACAATCAAATGTCACATCATTATATATAAATAAATTTTTTTGAGTCCTAATAAAAACAAAATAAATAAAAATTAAAAACAAATAAAACCCAGAGCGCCTATTTATCTGATTGGCTTGGAGGCCAGGGCTTTGGGGAGAAAGGATTCTGAGTGCTTGTAAAAAGCTGCCACCACATCAGGTGACATTGCAAATTGAATGACCTCAAGGATGTTGAAGAGATCCTCAGTGTCTTGAGGGAGGCCTTGCTTCACCTTATTCTTGATCCAACCAAACACCTCCTCAATTGGGTTCAGAAATGGAGAATAGGGCGGAAGGAAGAGGAGTCTCACTGGGCAGTCAGCCAGGCAGTGGCTGGCCAAATGGCTATTTTTGTTGATTGGCAAGAACTTGGACACAACCAGATCCACTTTGTGGAGCCCGACATTATCCAACACAACAATGTTGGTTGTACTGCCATAATTGATCTAGAGATACTCCTTGACAGTTTGGAGAAAATCAAGAAATGTCCTGCTATTATGGGAACCCTTGATCATCTGATACTGGTCCAACCCATGAGGACCAAGAAGCGCTACCATGAAATAGGTCTGGGAACAGACAGCTGCACAATGGGCTACGCCTTTCTTGGACCCCTTCTCAACCCACCCATGCCTAGACCTGAGTGAGGAGTAAAACAACAATTTGTTGATCTAGAAGAACAGGTCATTCCCAGTCTCCTTTAGCGCCAGATATGTCTTGGCATAAATGTGTCAATCCTCAATGGTCTCCTCATTGTTTCTGTTGTACAGAAAAACTCCCAGTATTTTCCAGGAGAAGCCCAAATCAACCATTTTTTGTAAACAAGGGTTTTGGAAACAGAAAGCCCAAACTCTGTGATGAGCATTGATTGGACAGCAAGTGAGTTCAGGTGACAATACTTGGAAACCAGTGTTTTATTGCGTTGATATGCACAGACTGCAAGAGTTTTGGCTGGCGCTTAGCCTTGGCAGATATTGAAATTCACCCAGTATTGCCACACTTGGTGTTGATGTTGGCAATGTATCTGGCTGTGACACCAAATTGGGACGCAATATCCTGAACCACCATTCCCCCATTCAAGCAGTTGAGGAGAGCTTCACACTCACTATCTGTCAACCAACGCCAGCCCTTAGCAGGTACCACGTCATCCTGGCTAGCAGTCTAACACAGGGGATGGGGACCTTTGTGTAGAAGATGGGATCACGCTTGGGTGCTCTGGCGCTGTCAATGGTAGAATAAAATACAGGCGCCAATGGCTCTTTGGCGGTGGCCAATGGCTCATAGGAGGTGTCAAAGACGCAGGGGCAGGAAGTAGCAACTCTTGGATCAAGAGTGCAGGGCCGGGTGACAACTGGGTACACGGTGGAGGTGTATGTAACCTCATTATTCCCAATGACCTTTGTGTATGAGACTTTGGTTGCAGGCCTTGAGAGCAGCTTCTGTCTTGGACTGAGGCTTTGTGCTCTGGTTTGTGATTTGGGAGGTGGTCAACTGGTGCTGACACCTTGGGAGGCCTGTGTGTTGGCATGACTCCCTTCAATTTGTGTTCTGGGTCTGTTCTTGGACCCTCTGGGACGCCCTTGTGGACAGGCTGCCCTGTGGGCTGGTGCAAGAGCAGGTTAAGAATGCAATTGACAGTCCATAAAGATAAAATAAAAATATATTTAAGATTAAATATGTATTTATTTGGATTTCTTGGTTTAGTTGTGAGTAGTTGTTTTCTCTTGATTTAGCCTTGGATAGTAGCAGATTTTCTATATCCATGATTTGAAGGTTATAATATTGTATCCTTTCCAGTTTTGGATGATTTTAAAGTTTAATCACTTTTTATGTCTAAACATGGTTGTTGAGATTGAATTTTTCATTTGATTTTATCCAGAGTGGAGCTTCTTGATTTGGGTTGGTGTTTCCTAGTGTGCTTACTGTACATTAAATTTGGATTTCAGTTCCCGCAATTAAAATCTGAGTTTACTAGTGGCATTCAAAAGTGATTTGAAATTTGGTTCATGGATTTGACAATCCTGCAATTTCAAAAAACATAGTAAACTTAATGAAAATAGTTGATGGATTTGAACGCTTCAAATCTGATTTCAGTTAATTCATTTCATCCATTGGAAATATGAAGTTTGACTTGAACTTTGCAAAGTGTCTATGAGTTCCTGCATTTTCAAATATTCAAATAAATACTCAAAGAATTCAATTTAATTAAAAAAGGCCATCCTGCAAAAGTGATTTGAAATTTGAACCAAGGATTTGACAATCCTGCATTTTTACGTTTAGGTTCTGAATTCACAGTACCCTCCATAACCTTGGAAACCAAACACTTACATTCCCCCAGTACCTTCCCTTTTTATCAAATAAAGTAATAAAGTTTCCTGAGCCCCTGCTGGGGGTTCTTTTTAAAAAATGGCTTCATGGATAAAGGTGCACTGGCCCTAGTCTAAATTGCTTCATAGCCTAATTTGGAAAATCATCCAGTTGACTTCCTGCAACAAGAAGCTCCACCCAAATGCCAACCCTGGCTTCTAGTTTGTAAAGGTTAAAATCAGATACAGATAATTTTTTAGCATCCAAACACCATAACATAGAATCAGAACCTGCCTGACAAAATCCAGGATTCTCAAATCCAACTGCATCATTTGCAAACTGAAATGCAATCAGCTTAGCTGAGTTGAAAATGGAACAATTAATTAAATCAATTTAATTTGCAAATTCTGAATCCCAAATACTATGCTTTTTGAAGCTATTGGGATAGACAAGCCAAAGCCAGATCAGAGCAAAATAAATCTGCCATGGAACAGAATATAACATCAACCACAAAGTTTGACCTGCATCAAAAGAAATTTAGCATTTAATGAGCAAATCAGATCAGATGCACAACACATACATTAAGCACCCACATTACAAACATCAAAAAGTAAGATCATGATCCTAAGATATCAACTCACACCCATCCAATCCCCTACAATGTTTACTATGCTTTGAGAAGGGCACACAGAAGTTGCACACTACAATGCAAATCTCACGCATGAAATTAATAGCAACAGCAAACCAGGTCCATAACACGCTAGACCAAAATACAAAAAAACATGTCAGACACTACCTCAGTGCTGGGGATCCAAATTGATCTATGCAATATGAAACAAAAAGCAGATATAACTATTATCAACATCTCTTTTGGGTATAAGATTTGCGCAGATTAGAGGAATACCTTAAAAGGGATAAAAATAACAAGGATGGACCACTTGGATCAAACATAGAAGCTCAACACATGCAAACAGATAACTTGGCAGTGGATGAAAGAAATTTGTCATCCAGAATACTATACAGATGTCAAAACAGCAGGCTTGACCCGCCAGCAAGATTCCGAGTAAGCAGGTTTGTGACCTGCAATCTGAATATACAGTCACTTGAAGTCAGACTAGGTAGTCAACTCATATTTCCAAAGTCAACAACATGAACAGATGATGATCTCTTATGTTGGATACCTTGTTTTGGCGCTTGACTCATTATCAGGATCAAGCCACCCCCTTCACCATCCCACTATGTGATCAACACAATCATGTTCCTTTTATCAATTACTCACACTAACTATATAATCATTATCTATCAATAAAGAGTATTATCTAGTTTCTAATTATTTCCTTCTTGTAACTCTGCTAAAACAGCACAGTTACAACACAGAGTACAAAATACAAGCTATTAAGAAGTTGGAATAGAAATTTTATTTGCTACAGTGTAAAATATTATGCAACCCAGGCAGCAGCAAGTACACCCAGCAGAGAGTGCTGAGGCCACATACACCCCAGAGGGTCTACTGACAAAGTCACTATATGGTTGGACAACAAAGAAGCCAAAATCACATCCAGAAAAGAAGATGTTGGGGAACAGCAGACCAAGTGCCAGGATTTTTATCCTAGGAGATCCAGAAGCATCAGCCATAAAGACCCAAAGCTAACAAGAAAGGCTCAAAATATGATCACATCCAGAACTTCCAACAATAAAACAGTCTTTTGTGTTCCTATGGCATATTTTCTTGAATAATGCAAAAATGCACCTAGTGCAATCACATTTAAAGAGTGTTAATTTGTTCTTAAAACTAGCTACAAGCCTTATAAAAGCAATAGGAATGATGAAAGGGAGTAAACTCCAAATTCTACCACACTGTAAAGGGGCAGAAGTATTAAAGAAGGTTATCAAATTCTATACCCAGGTGTTTATGCTCATTGACCTCTATTATGGCCCCAACACAGCATACTCTAAAGGCTAAGAATTCTATCCTCAACACCAAATGCATCATATTCATCAAGCCAATGGAGTGCACAGCATACTACAAGAAGGCTAGGAAGATCTTCAAAACTTTATCCAAATAGGCCAATTGTGTGACGGAAATTGCAGTATAGTAAGAAGCTGTCTCCAAGTGGTAGGGAATTACCACCCAAATCCACATAGAGTTAATGCTTAACCACCAACACAGCTTCAAATACTGTCTTGTAAAATTTCCAAATGAGATACTAGTATTAAGTAAAATAATTAATCCTAACCAAAGTAGCCCAAGATAAATAGCCTGTGAAAGCATCAGAGAATCTTCAGAATAAAATTCAGGACATTGAGATGCAACACAATTTTCATTTTCAAAGACAGGAGGGACCACTCCAAGATTGGCAGGAATTGAATTAACATTGGGAGGTGCCAACAATGAAGTCCCAACTTCAGGGCCCCATCTTCTAGTAATGATCCGGCTTATAATTAGATTGTAGGTAATGTAGCGCAAAAATCCAACTACAGGATGCATTTTCAAAAGTAAATTAGACCAAGGGATATTTGATTTTTATTGAGTAATTTTTTAGGAGGACTCAACTATTAGAGTTTAAACAGTGAAAATTATTCAATATATACCGAAATTGACCAAGCAATACCACCTGGACCCTGGGCTCCTATTCCTTCTACATTGTCAAGTGAGTATCTGGTCCAGGTTGCAAAGAACCCTTGGGTGACCAATTTCTGACAGCCATGCTGATTAACAAGCTCATATTGAGTGACCCTCAAATTATGTCAATTTATCAACATCAACTTGCAAGGAGGAATAAGTTTCAGCTGGCAGACTGGAGCAGCCATAACCCATTTTTGATTGACTGTTTGATTTAAATCCGTTAATTTAATCAATTTTGTTAAAGTTTTTCTGGCTTTTTGAGATTTCTACTTGGCTGGATAATTCCTGGCATGATGGAACTTACCATGAAAAATTGCTCATAAAAAGTAACTAGAGGAACTGGCTGAATGAACTTGATCAACAAACTTGAGCAGCTGCTGAAAACCCTAAAAAGGGTCAGAAATAGGCAACAACTCAGACAACCAGAACCTTCAGCTTTGACAGGAAAATATACAGGCCATGATCAAGTCCACATTTGGTTTTTTTTCAGACCCTAAGATGTATCAGACAACAGGTTGTTCATCAGGGGTTAGGCAACGTAACAATTGCACAATTTTTCTGTTGTGTTCTGGTTTCTACTTTGATTGTTAGTTTAATCAAGGATCCAAATGCAATAAGCAATATCCCAGTTAATTGTTCACCCAATTCAACAAATCAAATCCAAGGTTTGATTCTACACAATGGATGCTTTGTGCTAATTCCCCTAATTGGGAAGCCACACAAAACTGGTTGTTATGTTGCCCTTTTATTCCTGGGCCACATTATCCATCCTTAGAATAGCTTATCCCATTTCCTGCCCCAGCCAAACCCAATCATCTTCCCTCTCTATATAGTCTTTGCAGTTAAAAACAAATAAACAAACCAGTTTTACCATATTATCCTTCTTCCTTCTGTACTTTATTAGCTGTCACTTTACCACACACAGGTAGAGTGTTTAGAAATATGATATTTGACTAACTCTTTGTAGAATTGCTGCAACCTATAGCACCATTTTACGGCAGATGCTGACCCATCTGTTCTTCATCTATACCAAGTTATTAGAGAGCTTCAATTGTGATAGAAATAACTTGGGTATCTCCCTACAACCAGGACTGGCTGTCTGATTTTGAGCCCCACTGCAGATACACTGAGACATATACTTCACCCAAGTCTGATGTAGATTTCTGATACTTAGGTTGATAACTTGACCTTCACTTCTTACCTCTGCAATCTGTGCTGTACCTTTCACAGCCGCTGGGATAGGCGCATCAAAATAAGATTTAAGTAAACCAAAGCCATGCATGAAAAACATTACTGGCATGAGCCTTTTCTGATGACAACAAGTGATAAGAGCCGTTAATAGTTTAAACATGACACACAAAACAAGCATCAGTAAAAATTTAGCCCCACACAAAGCCAATGATACACACCCAAAAGGCAGGATAGATCAGACTCACACAAGGATATTTAAGACTCTAAACAATACCCAGGTGGATGTCATTCCTTTGGAAAAGGCATATTCAGAATACATAGCTATCAAATAGAGAGCGCACAAAAGCGGCACACACAGTGAACAGATCCAGACAAACAACACAGTATGTAAACTTCATTTTAATCAAAGTTGAGCCCCAAAAAGGAAAGGGAAATATCCACAGCCACTACAGTGAGCTTTATTTAAGGAACTGGGAGTATCAAGTATTAAAGCCTAGCTTCTAAATCAGAACTATCAGATATTGGGGAGTAAACTTATGATTTGACCACCTCATACCAATCCTACAGATATAAAAATATAGTTTTTGTTGAAACAGCAGGCTTGATCCACCAGCAAGGTTCCAAGCAAGCGGGTTTGTGACCTGCAATCCAATTACCTGGCCACTCAAAGCCAGACTAGGAAGTCAACTCAAATTGCCAAACCCAATAACATGAACAAATGATGATCCCTTATGGTGGATACCTTGTTTTGGCGCTTGACTTATTACCAGGATCAAGCCATTCCCTTCACCATCCAACTGTGTGATCAACACAATTATGTTCCTGTTATCCTTGATTCACAATAACTATATAATCACTATCTCTCAATAAAAATTATTATCTAGTTTCTAAATATTTTCCCCTTGTAACTCTGTTAAAACAGCACAGTTACAATATTCTCTTTTCATTTATTTTTGAAATTTGATTTCCAAGTGATAGGGCTTATTCAACTATTGACACTCAGTACTGATAAGGAGCGCCTTTTGGGGAAGCTTCAAATATGGAATTAAGAAAGAAGAGAATTATATTTTATTGTATAATACTTTAGACTTATATAGACTTGACTGTGGCAGGGATTTAGTTGGATCAAACCTAGGGGTTGGTCATGTGCTAGATGGGTTCAAGCCACTGGATACTTGTACAGTCAGGTGATATTGCTTGTTTACCATTCTTGGTATGTCAAAGGGTAAGTTGGAAGGGGACTAAACTGGGCGATGGCTGGATGTTAAGTAGGTTGGCAGTAGCCAGAATGCCTGTACATCCAGACCCTTGAAACACCCCTCTCTTAAGGGGTTACTCTGGTGCATCAGGAGGGGGCTTTGCCTTAACAGCTGCCGCCTGATTCTCCTGGAGCTGTTTGCTAGTTGGAACCAGTCTGGTTAGTGCTTTCCTTTACTGAGGTGGAGACAGGTTCTGTGGTATTTCTTGATAATTGGGTTATTGGCACTTTGGAATTTTACTAGGTAAGTGTTGTGCTCTGGTCTGTATTTGATGACTCTTCCTGGTCCCCTATGTACTGAGTCTAGTTTCTTTCTATTGCCAGCTCGAATCCAGACAGGGGAGTTGATGGGAAGTGGTTCCTCTGTGGAGGTTACCTTTTGTGCCTTGAGCCTCTTCATTTCAGCTATTTTAGCTTTGAGGCGGATGTGTTGTAGGTTTGGTGCTTGCTCTACTGTGGGAGGTTTCCCCAGGGGATCTTTATGTTGGGCTGCTTGTTGCGGGTGATTATTTCTGGCTTGTACCTGTAGGGTAGCTCAAACAGTGAATAGCCTGTCCCTTGGTTGGTGCGGACTTGGGATACTAATAATGCATGTTTCACGTATAGTGGCTATGTGTCTTTGGCTTTGCCATCCATTATTTTCTCTAGGGTTCTGATAAGGCTGCTGTTTAGGCGTTCCACTCTAATGTTGTCCTGTGGCCTGTATGGAGAGGTTGTGGAGTGTTATGTTTTTGGATTTCAAGTTGTCATTAACTACATGACCTGATAACTCTGTTGCTCCATCAGTTATGATGTAGTCTGGAGTGTTATAGTTGGCTATGATTGCTTTGTTAATGAAACAGTTAATGGTTTCTGCTTTGTGGTCCTTTGTTGCCCAGCAGATGGGCCAGCGTGTAGCAAAGTCAATAGCTACAATTAAGAAATGTTGGTTTGTCTTTGTTTCTGGGAAGGGCCCCACTATGTCTAGCCCCCAAACTTTAAATGGTTCAGGGTCTGGTACTGGGTTGACCATTGGCTGAGGAGTCTTTGTACTGGTGTATTTCTCACACACTGTGCACTTTTTCATAACATCAAATATATCCTGTTTGAGTTTGGGCCACCATACTATCTCTTTTAGTGTGAGGTATAGGTTGTTAGCCTTTGTATGTCCTAGTAGGCGGTGATGTCTTAGTATGGTGTCAACTCTTTGTGAAAGTGGGATGTACAGGACATGTTTGTCATTAATAATTTAGTATACTGTGCCATTTGATACATGTAGTACTTTTTGTTTCTTACTAATGTATTGTGGGTCAGTTGATGTGTTGAGGGATCTTTCCCTTTGGTTTTATACTCAGTGTTGTAAAGGTTTGGCCAGTCAGGGTCCAGGTGATCAGGGTGATCCTCTCTAGGCTGACATAGTCTAGAGAGAGCATTGGCCGTGACCAGCTCTGCCCCCCTTTTTGTACTGGATGTCCAGGTTAAGCTGCTCCAGCAGGGACATCCATTTGGCTTGCTGTTGTGTGAGTGTGTTCTGAGTTTTGAAATAGATTAAGGATTTATGGTCAGTTAGTACTTGGACGTTTAAATGTCCTTCCAGATAACATCTCCATTTCTTGCAAGTGTGGTATATTGATAGCAATTCCTTATCATGTATTGGGTATCTCTGCTCAGTGTTGGTTGGTTTTCTGCTTTTGTAACATACTGGCAGGAAGTCTTGCTACCCTGGCTGGCAGATGCGCAGGACTGCGCCAATGGCAGTGTTGCTGGCATCTGACTCAAGCTTGTAGCACTTGTTATTGTTAGGGTATTGCAAGATTGGTGCTTCAATAAGAGCTTGTTTTAATAAATGTAAATTCTTGTCACATTCTGGAGTCCAGATGAATTTCTTTTTGGCATTATCCTTGGTTAAGTCATTGATTGGTGTGGTTAGTTTTCCACAGTCTTTGATGTATTTCCTTAGGTAAGCTGCCATACTGAGAAAGCATCTAACTTGTTTAAAAGAGGTGGGGCGTTGCATGTTATTTATGGCTTTAATTTTGTCTGGATCTGCTTTGATGCCACCGTCAAAGACATGTGGCCCAAGAACAGGAGTTCCTTTTCCATAAATTGGCACTTACTTGGTTTTGCGTAAAGTTTTTGCTTTGAAAGTCAATTGAGTGTCTTGAAGACATGCGTGAGGTGCTCCTCTTTGGTTTTTGAGAATATGATGATATTGTCAAGGTAGCATAATGTAATTGAGAGACCGTTTAGTGCTTGGTTCATCATGGTGACAAATGTTTCAGGAGCGTTGGTCATCCCAAAGTTCATTACTCTACATTCAAAGGATCCAAATTGCATATGGAACATAGTCTTTTGTATGTCCTTTTTTTTACTTCAACTTGGTTGTAACCTGAGGTGAGGCCAATTTTGGAGAAAAATTTGGCACCTGAGAGTCTTGCAAACAGATCCTCTATAAGTGGAAGAGGGTATTTATTATTTACTGTGCTTGCATTGAGAGCTCTATAATCAGTTACCAGATGTAGCATGCCTTCCTTTTTCTTTATGAAGAATACTGCTGCCCCCATAGGGTTCAGACAAGCAGATGAAGCCTTTTGCTAGATTGTCCTCAATGTGTTTTGAGGGTTTGGGTCTCCATGGGAGAGAGTCTGTAGAGGGTTGAAGGTTTGGGCATGGCTTTGCATAAGTTGATGCCATGTTTGACCATCCGTTTGGGGGGGTAGCTCAGTGAGTTCTTCTTTGAATACATGGGCGTATTCATTTAGGAGTGCTTCAAGTTATGGGCATTAGATCTTTTGAGTTTGTATGTTATTAAGCTCAGTGTACCTCATTATGTGGAGGGTACTATCTTTGGTTAGATGTTCTGAATCATCTTGGTTTATGACCTGGACAAATACTGTGTCTCTTAGAATGAAGTCATTTGGTTCTTTGAGGATGTTGAAGTTGACTCTGTTGTGTTTGATGGTCATGGTTTTTGTTTTCCAACATACGCTGGGGTTCACTCAGGTGAACCAGTCCATGTCTGCTACAATGTTGTAGTTTATGTTGTTCATGAAAAGTCCTTTGATGGATGTTTGTATGCCTTGGAGGTCAATTCTGAAGGGAGTTGTTTTGCCTTTGAGTAGAACCTTTGATTTATCTGCCATTCTGGCGTATTTGAAGTTGGATTTGACAACTGGTATTTTGTACTTGGTTACAAAAGGTTTGCTAACCATAGTATGTTGTGCACCAGAGTTGAATAAAATTTTATGTGTATGTGATTTGTAAGTGCATGGGTAGACAAGAAGTTGTGAGCAATCTTTAGTTTTCAAGTTCATAAAAATGGAGGATTGCAGGACACAGGGAATGCAAGTAGCAAAGTTCATGCCTTGGTACAATTTCTTGTCAAGTTGGGGGGAGACAGGGGCACTTAAGCCTGTTACCCCTCCTCTTTTCCCTTTTCCTCTGTTTTGAGACCTTCAAGGTCAGAGAATGCTGGGCCAATTCATAGCAGGTTGCTACTTCAGCATTGTTAAAATTGGCGGTGTCCTCTTTCTTGGGACGGGAGCAGTTTGCGCTTTGGCTGCAATTGCCATTGTTGCAATTGGAGTTGCTGTTGTTATGGTTGGTATTTTGGCATTTTTTGCCATTGTAGTTCTCTCTGCCATTGCTGTTGTGTGCAGCATATTCCATGCTTTCACGTTTTTCAGTGTGTTTGGCTTCTGCAATGAGCGCAGGCATGGAGGTATTTCCCTCTGGGCAGATGAGGGCAGCAACAGAGGGTTTCATTCTGTTGATAAATGAGGCTCTGGTATGTACATTATCAGCTTGTGCTGGGTTTTAGATCTTGAAATGTATTTCCTCAAATTTGTTGGCGTAAACTGCAATAGTGGTCTTCTGAGGAAGATCACTGAGCTGTATTGCAATGTCTTGGAGGGATTCAGCGACGCAGAAATTGTGGGTGATGTCCGCTTTGAACTCTTCCCAGTTTTCAAGCTGGTTGTCAGTTTGTGAGCCAACCCAGGTGGCAAACCAGTTAGCTGTGGCCTTGTACAGGCGCTTGCTGGCTTCCTGGACTCATTTCTCATGGGGGATGCAGCTGGCGCGGAGTTTAGCAGCTGTGTGGTCTATCCAGTTGATGATGTTTTATTTGTTTTTACCAAAGAACTTGTCAATACCAATGTACTTGGTGTTGGTAACTTCACCTGTGATAGGTGGTATTGCTTTTTTTGTGGTTGAAGAGAGCAACTGTATTGAATAATCTTGGTGCATGCTTTGGGCATGACCAGACCTTCAAATACAGTGCATCCACTAGGTATATCTTTGTCAATGTTGTGGGTGTGGAAGTACGTCTTCCAGGTATCCTGGGATGTGGCCTGGTTGAGTACGTGAGCAAAGGTGGGCAGGTTTTGGTCAGTCATTTTCTCTCTCATGGGCGTGGTCAAAAAACTTTAGCTGCTACCAGTGATAAGGAGCGCCTTTTGGGGAAGCTTTAAATATGGAATTAAGAAAGAAGAGAAGTATATTTTAATAGATAATACTTTAGACTTATATAGACATGACTGTGGCAGGAATTTAGTTGGATCAAACCTAGGGGTTGATCATGTGCTAGATGGTTTCAAGCCACTGGATACTTGGACATTCAGGTGATATTGCTTGGTTACCATTCTTGGTATGTCAAACAGTATATTGGAAGGGGGACTAAATTGGACAATGGCTGGATGTTAAGTAGGTTGGTGGTAGCCAGAATGCCTGTACATCCAGACCCTTGACAGTACCAAGAGCTTAAAACAGGCAAAAACCAAGAGCAAAGGAAGAGTACAGCTGGGGTACACACCAGGGCTTCAACTACACTCAAGAGGGTGGAATGCTGTACATTTCTGCTCATGGGACTGGCAACCTGCTGTTCTACACCAATTGGATAAACCACTTATCAGGGCAATTGTTAACATCATGTACAATAAGATGTTATAGTTGGGTTGCCTTTGGACAATGCTACCCCTGTCTTACCAGGTAAGCCCATCCAATCAGCATCTGTAATTTTTTGGGAATATGGCTCAAGGACAGCATAAAAGAACAGCCAAAGAATTATACTCAATCAGATCTTCCAGGGGATTACAGCCTTGAACACACAAGGCCTGGGCTTTCAAGAAGCTGCTAGGCATCTTTGTTTACTCAGGCAACCATCATGAGAGAGTTTGATGGGGTACACAAGCATGGAAACACTATCATATTGAACCCCATAATTTCTATAAAGGTATCCCAGCACACATAGGTTTACCCTATCATGCTGCCTGTACTGAAAAATGGCCCTACAATCAAACCCACTCAAGTCAGATACCAACTGGATTGCCATGGTGTTTGGGTCTCCAAGCAGGTGGTCCAGGGGTGAATGTGTGGTATTGTAATCTTGGTGCAGGTATCCCCAATCATTGTGGGGATGGATAGGTAGAGTTCAAAAGTACAGTGCAAAATCCAGAATTGGGGGTGCTGTCTTGACAACTTCTTGCATCAACTAGATATGACATAACCTTTATATCCTATTAAAAACAGCAACTGTTGGTATTTAAACTGTCTACATTTAACATCCTCTGTCAGAAATCACTCCATTAACGCTATTTTGAAATGGCCTTCAAATAATGATAAATGCAAAGATTTGACTGGTTTTGCGTTCAAGTTCAGGAATTCCTCACTTTCTGTAAATGGGTCTGTGCCAATATCCACACATTCCGGAATACCATACCTTCCCTTTTCTGATCCTGGTATGACCTCATCCCAACGTGAACCCTTCTGCCACTCTGTCTAACTAATGAGTGATCACCAAACCTTGTCTACAATTTAAGTAGAATAATTTCTCCTAATAAAGACAAGTTTATCCACATTTGCGTTGGCTTTAATAATATTCAAGCTTTTTCCTATCCTTTTTTCCAAAAGGACTTTCACATCTTGTATTCCAGGAAATTAAGGTATGTGTCCTTAATTTTGCCCTGAAGGCTAACCCAAGGCTAGCTTTGAACCTCAAATATTTTGTTATAAAGATTTCCTGCCGTGTCCTTCTAGATGTTGTCCCCAAGAGCCAAGCACAACAAAATGGTGCTCACTACAGGAGCTGCAAGCCCCTTGGTTACCCTGTTCCCACATGCATTCTCTGGTCCTTCTCTCTTTGTTTCTGAAGTACCCAAACAACCTAAAGTTTCTAGTCCTCCTCTAGAAGAAGACATCACAATGCTTCCTCAACTCCCATGGTACTGGTGCTGTCCCCAGGCCTGCGTGGGCCCCCTTCCAGCTTTCTCTCTCAACTACAAGCAAGCCTGTGTGCCACCCGCTCCCTGCTACACTCTGGTACTATGGCAATGCATAATATCCCTGGTCTCTGTCCCAGTGCTGCGTTTATACTTCTGGAAGTATAATAAACAAAATAAGGGGAAGATTTAAGAAGATAATGATACTTTATTGGATAAGAATATATAATATTATATAGTATCATGATAATCCATATGTTGTTCATGTATGTCATGGAGATCATGGGGCTTATCTGAGTAATGTTCCTCTTGAGTCACAAGGCTTAATTAAGTTGTGTTCCATTTAGGACCTGGATTGAGTGATCCCTGTCATAGATAGTTAACTGATAATGGTGCCACCAGTTTATTGACTGGGCAGTGAACCACTCAGTGAGTTGCTTGGTGATTTACTTGGGGCGTTAATTCCCCAAGAGGGAGTAATCAAAGATGTTGCAACACTGGGTATGCTTCCAAAGACCTGTATTACTTCCTCTTGGACTTTGGTCTTCCCCCCGCGCTGATGGAGTCTATAGATACTATTGGTGTATTAGCCAACCAGTTTATTAAACCCGCCCTGGTTCACCATCAACTTGCATTAGGATCCCAGAACCAGCTTTTAAATGCTGTAGCTACCACCGTCTCAAACAACCATGCTCAGAATATGGCATATTAAGAATGGTCCCACAGTCTCTATGCGTGTATTTCCAATAACCAGCACAACTTGCTAGACTCTCATAAGTACTTAATCTTCTCACTGAATTCCCTTTGTTTCTTGCTCCCTGGATACATCAAAGATTGACTATGCAAATTGGATGAGCATCAAGCAGCGTGGCGTGGACAAATTGAGGCCTCTCTGCTAAAGTATCACCAGGATTTTGAGACTATGGTTAGCAAACTTAACCAATTCTGAGAACATATTAATTCTCAACTTAAATTGGTTGGAGCTCATGTTGATACTTGGGGTTGCCATCTGCAGCATCAATATGGTCTGGATAAGGCTGTACTAAGCGACACTCTATACCAAGTGCAAAGTTATGTGGATGATAGAGTAGCATCTATCAAGGTGACTCCTCCCGCTCCTCCTGTCAAGGTCCCATCTGACTTTCAAGCCAAGGTATGGGAAGCAATAGCCAAGCTCAAGGCTATCACTTGGCATCAACCTTCTGTCCAGAACCCCCCTTTAGTTGAACCTACGCCTGACCCTTGTATTGTTTTGCTCACTGATCAAGTAGCTACTTTGGAAGGAAAAATTGAGTATTTGAGGCAAAGCCTCTCTAATTCTGAGGACTTGTCCTCTGAGTCTGAAAGTGAAGAGGAAACTGAAGTTCTTAATACTCTTGATCAGGACAATCATGGTTGCTGCCCTGGTTTGGAAGGCCAATCCTGGGTCAACTGCGCCCTTGCCCTAGATCAGCTAGAAGAAGTAACAAATGATGTTGCTGATAGACAGGACACATTGGAAAGAGAGGTACAGAACCTCTCCCGCTTTACCAAGACAATGAATGGACAGATCATCCCTTTGGTTGCTCTGACCGCTTCCTTGACCACTTGCCTCAACAGGATTGCTGGTACCTTATTGGTGCAGCAAATTAAGATTGACAAATTTGGAGTTGCTACCGCCACTGTCAGAGATATTAGTGGACAAAATAGCTCTACCTTGGATACCCTAGAGGAAAGCCTTCAACTCCTATGGGCTAGACAACCTGCTGCTGAATCCAAGTTTGAGGGCAATTCTCACATTAATGTCCTCAACCCAGGTGAAAACAGTCAGTCCTCTTCCTCGTCCATTGACCTAAATCACAAGCCAACCTTCAAACAGATATTCAATCCTGAAACCTCTACCATTTCTACCTTTCTAACAATTTATAAGACTGCAATGCGTAAGGCTACTGATGAACTCAAAAAGGAACATATCCTCACCTGTCTTCATCCCACATGCCAAGAAGTGGTGGTCCCCAAACTCCCCTCCATTGTCACTTGGGAGGACATGAAGCACCTCCTTATTGAGGAGTTTAGAGGAGATCTCAGCTTGGAGGTCAAGAAGGATGCATTTATGCACATTGCCTTTAAGCCCAAGGAAACCCTGGCTGAGTTTGCAGATTGCTTCTACATCAAAGGCCAACAGTTAATAACCAGTTGACAGTTAACCCCCTGGGAAGCTTACATGGCTTGTTCAAATGCTTTGAAAGTGAACCAGCTTCTATGCCTACACTTTAAGGCACACAAGGCTTCACTCACTTCCATTAAGAGTATTAAGACGCTCTTGCAAGGCATGCATTTGACCCATGGGGGTACAGTGGTACGTGGAAATAAAGCCATTAATGCTGGGACTACATCTTGTACACCACGCATTATGACACTGGGTGCAGGTGAACAGACTAAGAAGCAAGGTTGTCATAACTGCGGCCAAATAGGGCACCACTCACGTACTTGCACTAATCCCCAAGTGGAAGGTTGTGACTCCAAGGAACAGGCGGGAAAAGAGAGGTCAGCTTAGAGACAAAGACGCTCTCTGCTGACCAATCTCCCCTGTCTCCCCCTGATCCTTCTTCTGATGAAGAAGCTCTGTCTTCCTCTGGCCCAACTATTCTTCACCTATTCCACAATCTCACCAGTGATTCAGACCTTGAAGATTCTGATAGTTATGGCTATTCTGTTCTGGCAATTC
This sequence comes from Entomophthora muscae, assembly GCA_014839935.2. NCBI lineage: Eukaryota > Fungi > Entomophthoromycota > Entomophthoromycetes > Entomophthorales > Entomophthoraceae > Entomophthora > Entomophthora muscae. Next base: position 63,217 of record QTSX02005129.1, read on the forward strand.
CAGAAACTGTCTCTGTCCTGTAAAAGGTTTGCTCTGGGAAGACCACCACCACTTCTTGAGCACCTTCAAGTGAAGCCAAAGCTATGGTGGCTTGCCCTTAACTAGCTCAAGCTCCTCAACCTCCTGTCTTGGTTGATTATTCTGAGGAAGCAGCCAAGCTAGCCAAAACTCTCTTCCAAAACGTAACTGTATCTCTCCCACTGCAGACTATGTATAAGGAGATTCCTGCTTTAAGGTGCATGTTAGCTAAATGGTAAAAGGAGCTAGAGGCTGCGCAAGATGTGCTGGCAGTCTTGCCCCCCTTTGGGAAAGATACTGCCCACGTGGAAGTATCAATCCAAAAGGTTAAAATCAAATCCATCTTGGACAAGGGTTCTCCAGTCAATGTAGTATCTTCAAAACTAATGAAGAAACTTAAGCTGGCCCCTGACCTCAACTACACTCAGTTGTATGGCACAGATGGCATGGCACAAACTTGGGCCATTGGTGCCTACTCTGCTCTACCCATGAGGTTTGGGAAACTCCTCATTGCTTCCCCCGCTGTAGTCCTTGAGAACAAAATCTATGACCTCTTGGTTGGTACGCAATTCCTTTGAGAGTATAACAGGATTGTGAACTTACAAGATGGATATCTTTTGCTCTTAGGATATGAGGTCCCTTTGATTTTTGAGTAACCTCTGCGCCTCCCAGGAAAATGTCTTAAAACTTGCGTGGTTGAGTACCCCACAGGTATCTTCTCTCTCAAGTATAGGACTCACTCCTCCAACATGCGCACCCCTCCTCCTTCCTGCCCTGAGGAAGAAGGGGTACCTCTTCTTGCCCCAGCGGCTATCATCATTCCTCTGGGCTCCCAGGTGGTGATTAATTATCAGATTTCTTACAAAATATCTGAAAAGTTGTTCTTGGAACTCTACTCACCTGAATCCCTAAGCTGTATAGAACCTTGACTGTGTCCAGGGATCCTAAATCAAACCCACAAAGAGCCTGTACAATTACTGCTTGCTAACCTGACAGCCCTGCCCATGCAAGTAACCAGAGGCCAGGTTGTAGGTCATGGTTGTGTACTTGGAGCAGAACAAGTAGCTCCCTCTATCCCTTTGGAACTTTCAGTGATTTCAACCTACTTGAAGATGATCCGCAAGTTCTCTCCTTATTCACTGCTACCAATTTCCCCCAATTGTCTCCCATCCAACAAAAAGACGTGTTGGACCTACTCAATCAGTTTAGTGATATCTTTGCCTCTGGACCAACGGAATATGGCCTAGCTAAAGGGGTCATCCATCAGATTGATACTGGGGATGCACCCCCTTTTGTGCCAAACCATACTGCCGTAGTAGGATAGAGGATGCTCAGGTGTCTAAAGAGCTCAAACAACTACTAGACGCTGGGCTAATGGCTCCTTAATAAAGTCCTTGGGCTTCCCTGTTACTGATCCTCAAAAAGAAGGATGGAGGACATCACATTGTAATAGACTATTGCCACCTGAACTCTTTCACTAAGAAAGACTTGTACCCCTTGCCCAGAATTGATGATGCTCTCAGACAGCTGGGTTGTTCCAAGTTTTTCTCAGCCATGGATCTAGCCTCTGTATACTGGCAAGTTGACTTATCTCCTGAAGATAGAGAAAAGGCTGTGCTTATCACCTCAGAAGGCCTTTTTGAACCCACTCGTATGCCCCAAGAACTCTGCAATGCCCCTGCTACATTTCAACAGGCTATGGACTACATCCTAAAAGATCTAAAGCTTTCTTGTGTCCTTGTGTACCTTTATGAAATCACTGTATTCAGCGCTACCTTTACTGACCATTTGAAACACCTTAAGGCTGTCTTCAGCAAGATCCGCAAAGCTGGCTATAAACTCAAACCCTCCAAGTGCTCCTTCTTTAAAGAGCAACTTGAGTTCTTAGGTCATGAGGTCACTCAAACGGGAATCTTCCCCATGAATAATAAGGTGGAAGCCATCAACAAGATGCTACCTCCCACAAATCTGCAAGAGGTCTAAGTATTCCTTGGTATGATGGGATACTACCAACAGTTCATACCCAATTTTGCTGAACTGAGTGAACCCCTTGTCCAACTGCTTTGCAACGTCCCCTTTGAGTGGAATGACAGCCAGCAACAAGAATTCAAAGCATTGAAGGCCAAGCTCAAAGAGGCTCCTATCTTGGTCTATCCTGATTATGATAAGGAGTTCATCTTGTATACTGACGCTAGTGGAGTAGCTGTGGGTGCCATCTTAGCCCAGCTTGACAATAAAGGCGTGGATTGACCTGTAGCCTACTCTTCACGGGTCCTCAATAAACACAAGAAGAACTACAGCATCACTGAAAAGGAATGTCTGGCAGTGCTGCATGCTGTAAAACAGTTCAGGCATTACATCTATGGGACCCACTCCATGGTGGTTACAGATCACTCCTCCCTCAAATGGCTGCAACAACTAAAGGAACCTGAAGGTCAACTAGCACATTGGGCTCTGCATCTACAAGGGTACAATTTCACTGTGATACACCGTCCTGGGGCCCAACATCAGAACACTGATGGCTTGTCAAGAATGCCAATACTAGCTATCCACCCCGCTGACGCTGATTGCCTATACAAACTAATAGGTATCCTGGCTCTTGGACCACTGAGCCAGAAGACATTTGACTGGCGCTACAAGCTCTATCCAAGGATACTGTAATTTGGGATAGGCAGCTCTTCAAAAAATCCAACAATTCCTATCTACCCTACGTTTGCCCTAGCATGAGGATAGCCATTATCCTCCAAGCTCACATTTACACTGGGCATAGGGTATAGCCAAAACTCATGACTGGCTATGCAAGAACTTCTACTGGGAGAACATTCGCCTTCTGATCCCCAATGTTCTTGCCTCCTATCATTTGTGTCAACTCCAACGTCCTTGCCCTTCCCAACACCAATTCAATCTCATCCCCCATAAGCATGCTTTCCACACTGTGAGTATTGATGCTGTTGGGCCTTTCCCTTGGTCTAGGTCTGGGTGTCAATTTATCTTAGTCACTATAGACCATTTTAGCAAATGGGTCAAAGCCAGAGCTACAAAAGATATAACGCTAAGACCAATGCTAATTTCTTGCTGAAAGATATCTTCTACCAACATGGCTTCCCTCAAGTCCTGCTTTCTGACAATGGCACTAACTTTAATGCTTGCCTCATCACGTCTATTTTTGAAGCTATGGGTACCCACCAATCTTTCTCTGCACCATATAACCCTTCAACTAATGGGACTGTCAAATGAGCCAATTTCTCCCTGGTGTCCATAATGAGGAAACTCACACTCTCTGAGGATGTCAATTGTGATATGTTCCTTCCTGCTGCCCTCTTTGCTTACCAACTCAGCAGATACCAAGTGACTGGCCAGTCCCTCTTTGCCATGCTGTATGCACTAGAAGCCACTACCCCCTCAATCTTGGGACCCCAATTGATGGAGGTTGACGCCTCTGCTAATCCCAAAGCTCATGTCAAAGACTTGACTAACTGTATCATTGACATCCAAGCTACAGCCTATTCTACTGCTTACAAGGTCAAAGCCCTGGAACTTTTGCCCTCTAATGTTTCCAGAGCCCCCTCCCTGAATATCAAATAGGCAACCTGGTTCTCTACTACCAGAATTGTACAGATGGTAGAGCTCATAAGCTAGATTCCCTCTGGGTTAGGCCCTGTGAAGTCACATTTAAAAAGGGTGTTTAGTATACTGTGAAATTGCTATCTTCTGGACGTCCTTTTGCCTGGGTCCATTCCAAATTGCTTTGAAAATATCAACTCCCTGTGTCCAATCTTGAGGGGGGGGATTTTGGAAATTGCGCCATTAATGCTATTTTGATATGGCCTTTGAATAATGATAAATGCAAAGATTTGACTGGTTTTGCGTTCAAGTTTGGGAATTCCTTGCTTTCTGTAAATGGGTCTGTGCCAATATCCACTCATTCCAGAATATCATACCTTCCCTTGTCTGATCCTGGTATTACCTCATCCCAACATGACCCCTTCTGCCACTCTGTATACCTAATGAGTGATCACCAACCATTGTCTACTATTTAAGTAGAATCATTTCTCCTAATAAAGACAAGTTTATCCACATTTGTGTTGGCTTTAATAATCTTCAAGCTTTTTCCTGTCCTTTTTTCCAAAAGGACTTTCACATCTTTTATTCCAGGAAATTAAGGTATGTGCCCTTAATTTTTCCCTGAAGGCTAACCCAAGGCTAGCTTCAAACCTCAAATATTTTGTTATAAGGATTTCCCGCTGTGTCCTTCTGGATGTTGTCCCCAGGAGCCAAACACGACATCCTCCATGTTGAAAATTCCCAAAAAAATAATTTTGTATTTTTATTTCATGTTTATTGATTTTTACCTTAAATGATTGTTACTAATGTTAGAAGAAAAATTTCTTTTTGATTTTTAATATTTAAGTAAAATTGTAAAAAGTAAAGCCAAAATAAAATTTGAGTTTGTTAACTTGGAGGATGCTACATGCAAAAAGTTTAAATTATGACGGTTGCCTTAAAAACTGGCAGTAACTTTCCAGGAGCATGGCCTCAAAAAAGGCATGATGACACAAGTTGTAAAACACAATCACATGCTGGTTTTTGGGTAGATTTTGGTAGCATCCCTGAGAGGTTGGAATTTTATTGGACCTCAGCTAATTATGCCAGCAGATACAGATACAAGTCAGTCATAGAGGCTTATATGGAGAAATGAAAGTCAACAGGGGCCAACTACAAAGTCTATATGAGCCATCAAATAGAGGACAATCAAGCTACAAGGGACTAAGTATAAGAGGCAAGATTTCAGTGCTCTGTATACCCAAAAGTCCATGAAGACTGTCATCTTGCTGATATTATGCTCAAAAATGTTGGCAGTAAAGTCTAAGCCAGGGATCCAAAGGGCATGACTGCTATACTGTAAATTCAGAATCTAAACGTAAAAATGTGGGATTGTCAAATCTTTGGTCCAAATTTTGAATCACTTTTGCGGGCAACTCAGCTGAGTGAAAAATAAAATATTTAATAAAATCAAACATTTAATTTGACTTTTTGGTTTATTTAAATTGGCAAATTTTGAATCTCTTGAGTAGATAACTCAACTAACAAAAGAAAAAACTCAGCAAACAAATGCAGGATACATGAATCAGAATTGCGGGATTCTTATGTACAATTTGAGATTTCCTGTATTTCAAACAAATCATAGACATCATGTAAAAATTAATGAATCTGAAATTGCGGGATTGTCAAATACAAGAACCAAGTTTGAAATCATAATTGCAAGGAATTTGAAATAAATATAATTTATGGGTGTCTCAAAAAGGATGCTATAGGATCTAGAGTGGATTTGTGCTAATTTGTTTAGGAATCATAGGCATTCTTAAAAATCACCCTATTCTATTTTAGGATGGCTAAAATTTAGATGCTTGATTACAGTAGATTTTAAAAAACGTTAATAATAAAATAGAATTATATATTACAATCTATCTTATCACATTGTCTTTTCCTTGATGTGTTGATAGTTCATTTGCTGTTGATAATGTGCTTGCAATTAATTGGATAGTTTCACCTCCAGTTGCCTTTGCAATAGGAAATCAAGCCACCTCCCTGAGACCAACTGTGGTCGCGGAGGCGGCTTGATTTCCTATTGCTAAGGCAACTGGAGGTAAAACCATCCAATTAAATGCAAACACCTTATCAACAGCAAATGAACTATCAACACACTAAGGAAAAGGCAACATGGTAAAAACAGATTGGAATATATAATTCTATTTTATTATTAGTATTTTCTGAAATCTACTGTAATCAAGTATCCTTAATAGCAGTACATGAATACATAGTGCAGTAAACTGATGGTTCATCTTTTCCTCTCCTTTCTTCCTTGAAAATAAGTTTTGTTGGCCCCTTGGCTACGCCAGGGGCCAAAAACTTTTAAAAAAATTCTGCATCATTAGGAGAGTAGCTCATAAATCATTATATGGGTTTATGGTTGCTATATTAGTGATTTAGAGTGCAGAATATTGAATCATTTCCAGTTTAGACAATTTTACATTTCACTTAATTTCATGTCTAAACATGGTTGTTGAGATTGTATTTTCCATTTGATTTTATCCAGAGTGGAGCTTCTTGATTTGGGTTGATTTGTCCTAGTTTCTTACTTTACATTCAATTTGGATTCCAGTTCCTGCAATTGATATCTGAGTTTACTAGTGGCATTCAAAAGTAATTTGAAATTTGGTTCATGGATTTGACAATCCTGCAATTTCAAAAAACATAATAAAATTAATGAAAATAGTTGATGGATTTGAATGCTTCAAATCTGATTCCAGTTAATTCATTTTGTCCATTTGAAATATGCAGTCTGACTTGAACTTTGCAAAGTGTCTATGAGTTCCTGCATTTTTAAAAATTCAAATAAAAATACAAAGAATTCAATTTAATTAAAAAAGGCTATCCTGCAAAAGTGATTCAAAATTTGGACCAAGGATTTAACGATCCCGCATTTTTACTTTTAGGTTCTGAATTTACAGTACTACTATATCTAAATAATAATACAAGACTATTTAACCAGAGTGATGTATCTTATCTTTTCTCCAAGTCAGTGTTTCTTATGTTTAATAAAGGGAATAGCCACTATGATCCTTGTCTCTCCCTTGTTGCTCTGTTCTATTTACCCACACCCAACACACACCCTCTATCACACCCTTGATTTATATCTCTAGCCATACTTGAACACAAGGCTCTGCTGGATTTTCAAAAAGGCACTTCAAGAATATAAATGCCCTTTGCTTACTTCCAAATCCCTGTTTTCTGTAATTTTATTTGTCTCTCATAGTCAAATAATCACATATCAGAAATTATAGAATAGTGTAATTTCCTTTATTTTGTGTGTTCTTTATCTGGGTTATATTGAGCTCACATTGTCTCAAGTCAAATCAGCATCCTAAAATATTTCTACACCAACACTGCAGTAGATTTTATTAGGATTCATACTAAGAATTTACAAATGCTTTCAGTTGTCTTGATTCACACAATAGCTACAAAGACAATATCACCCAGACCCAGAATCAGCATAAAATTTAAAATAAAAACAATGGCCTGATTTTATTTTAAATTTTATGTTGTTATGGGTTGGGGTGCTATTGCTTTGTAGTTATTGCGTGAATCACAACAACTGAAAGTATTTGGGAATGTTCAGTATGAATCCTAACAAAAATCTACGGCAACTGAAGTGTTATTGTAGAATTCTTTGGGATACTTATTTGACTTGAGACAATGCAAGCTCCTTATAACCCAGATAAAGTATAGTGTATATGCTCACCATCCAATTAGACTAAACTTTAATAGAGACAATAAGGAACACCAAATGGTAAATAAATACAAAGACAAGCTAACAGAAATAACACAAAAACAACAAACATATAGATTTGACAAATTAAAAAAATAATTGGGAATAATAATGGATCTATTTTATCATATGAAAAATGGTTCAGGAATAAATAAAAAAGAAGGGATCTTATATTGGATATATTATTGAACAATTTTCTTACAATGTATCAAGACAGAGCGCACACTGAAACTATTGGTGATATTGATGTGGCAGTTGAAAAGCTGGGGGAACTACTGGGTGAAGTATAGGGTATTTTTAGGAAAGCTATATTACACATTAGGGAGGAGACATGGGTCACCTCCCATACCCTCAGGCCTGGGTTGAACAACCCACCTAAGGGTGTTTTGATAGGATCTTAAATCTTCCTAAAAAGATTGTTATGAGACTCAATATAAAGCATATCAAAAATGTCTTTATGCCTGCTGTGTGAGATGGCAGCCATGACCTATAGAATATACTAAGGCAGGATCAGCACTGGCCCCCCTGTGAAATTGATTATATGCCTCCCAAGTTAGGGAACACACAAAAGCAGAGCCATCTCAGGCTACTGACAGGATAAAGACCGGAACATTTAAAGATATTAACACAAAAAGATACTGATCAAATTATTTTTAGAAACTGTTGGGGGACAAGAGGAAGTATTTTGGTACAGTATGTACCACCCACATTTTTTGGAAACTTTACTGACTTTTCTGTGGATCAGGTGCCTTTAGCAGATGGGGAGCATGATCAACTGTCACCAGAGATCACTGGCCAATATCTGCTGCCTACAGCTAGCCCCAATGAACTTGAGGCATCTCAATCTGCCAACAGCAGACTTCTCTGTCAAGGCAAGCACACATATGGTGCCAACCAAGCCAGTATTAATGAAAGGTGGGCCCTTGATAAAAACAAGCATCTTTGTTGGGATAACACAGAGGACTTACCATAAAACAACCATGGGGCTCAAACAGGGGGCCAAGCACCCACAGGTTTAATGCCTGGACTCCCATATGTTTTCATATTCAATCAGGAGCTGCAAGCCAACGGTCCAGGATCTGCCAAGAGTGCTGGCCTGGTCTAGAGAAAATTTGAGAGGCTATTGGGGAATTCCAGGTCTGCTGGACACATGGCAAGAATGTATTACCCCAGGATGGAGGATACCATTGAGATGACATCCTATAAGAGCAGAATAAGAGCAGCACATAATAAGCCATGTGAACTCTGCAGCCTATTGCAGGAAGAGGCTCCATCTGGTGATCTACCTTGGCTGGCTTTTCTAAGGGGATTAAGAAGAACACCAAGGGTGTGGAGGGTATTGCACCAGCCAACCATAAGATCAGACACCTAATTGATGGGAAATGGTCCTGGACAGGCACTTCCTGGCATGAAAGCTCATCCAGGATGCTCTTACGCTAGCTGGGATCAACATGTCTTGGGTGCCACCCAAGGCGCTACTTCTAGCAAGCTGGTACATGTGCCCCCTTCATATATAGAAGGGTGGCCTAGGATCAGGGTCTCAGCAGCCCCAGACAGTGGCGGCTTGCATCTTCCCTTAAGATCTGACAAGATGCTCTTCTGTCTGAGTGCAACTACCTCATTCATAATGGACCTCATATCCCTACCCATAAACTTTCTTACTTTGTATACAGATCAAAGTTCCTAGCTTTTGATCTATATTTTCATGCTACAACAATGCTTTATTTTAATGTTTTTTGGTTGGATCAGTTACACTGCTTTGGTTACTCTGCACCAGAGTGGAATAAAAGCAGCTGTTTTCTGTACGTTTAGTTGTGCCTGGCTCAATAACTATGCTGTTATGTTCAAATCTGCTTTAAACCAATCCAGGAAAGTCAAAAGCTGTAAGAATAGAACAGAAAGTATAGATACTTCAAGTGTTGGACTTGCTCAGCTGGAATTGAGGCTAGACATCTACCCATAAAAGGGTCAGAGCAGGCATAGAATTCACTCATTTTCATAGCTGGGAGATCATAGGACCCCACAAATAGCAAATCAAATAGGGCCCCAGGTCTATCTGGAGCGCTGCGTTTACCAGCTTGCTTGAGCCACCCAAAGGCTTCTTTTATCAGGTTCAGGAAAGGAAAGTACACAGGGAGGGATAAAAGGCACATGGGATCTGAAACTGTTTGGCTTTCACCAGCTGAGAGGCAGGTGTTAATCACCAGGGATTGTTGGTGACCCCTATTACTTTATGGAGCCCAACACTATCCAAAATATTAACATCAATAAAGCTGCTGTCAATTTTTATGGAATGATTCTTCACATTCTGTAGGGAGGGAATAAGTGTACCACTTATATTGGAGCCTTTGATCATCCAGTGGACCTCAATATGACAGAAATCACTGGATAATATGAAGCTTTTTCTAAGTGATGGGGAATTACCACCCAAATCCACATAGAATTGATGATTAACCACCAATGTGGCTTCAGATATTTTTTTGTGAAATTTCTAATTGTAACTCCAGGATTAGGTAGAAAAATTAGTCCTAACCAAAGTAGTCCAAGATAAATGACCTGGGAAAGCATCAATGCATCTTCAGCATAAAATTCTGGGCATTGAGAATTGACACAATTTTCATTTTCAATAATGGGGGAGGAGCTACAAAATTGGCTGGCATGAAATTGACATTAGGAGGCACCAACAACAAAGTTCCAGTTGCAGGGCCCCATCTTTCAGAAATGATTCAGTTCATAATCAGATTGTACAGAATTTACTGCAACAACCCAATCACAGGATGCATTTTTAAAATCAAAAATTAGAAATTGGGATAAATGATTTTTATTGAGTAAATTTAGGAGGACTCAACTCTTAGAGTTAAAACAGGGAAAATTATTCAATATATATCAGAAAAATTGACTAAGCAATACCACCTGAGTCTTGATCTCCTATTCCTTCCACATTGTCAAGTAAGTATCTGGTCCAGATTGCAAAGAACCCTTGCGTGACTAGTTTATGACAACTATACTGATTAACAAGCTCATATTGGGTGACCCTCATATTACATCAATTTATCAACGTCAGTTTGAAAGGGGGAGCTGGTTTCAGCTGGCAGACTGGAGCAGCCGTGACCCATTTTTGATTGACTGTTTGGTTTAAATCTGTTAACTCGGTCAATTTTGATACAGGTTTTCTGGCCTTCTGAGCCTTCTTACTTGGATGGACAATACCCAGCATTATGGAATCTACTGTGACACTCAATGCCTCTGGGACTGAGGAGAGCATCCATAGGGTATGCAGCAGTGCGTACTGATGCACAATGAGATACCCTGTTACATATGCCCTTTCCTAAATAGCTATAAAAACTGCAGGGAGGTGAGGTGACTGATGATCTGTTGATATATAAAAGCAAGCATTTTCATTGTCCCTGAGTGCAGTATACGCCTTGGCGTACCTGATTCAGTTCTCAATTTCATTGGGCTATTCTGATTGCAGGAGATCATCCAAACCTTTTCCACAAGAGGAAAAGCCCTCTAAAAACTTGGAAAAAATAGGGGATTGCAGTGCTTGTCCCAAACATTGAATTCACTATTACCTAATTATCTTCTGAGTTGGGGTGGAAATTTTGATCAATCCATTGGCGGTTTGCCCACTTGTGCTCCCTTTTGAAAGTAATATATAGCTAATTGGGCTTCTCAATTAGGGTTATCTTTATATAGACTTGGTTTAATTGATTGGCTAATTTTGGGTAAATTTTAACAATACTTGTGGCCTTTTTGTAGTTAGTCATATGTTTCAAAAGCTTGATAATTATGGGACACTTTATATTAGGGATGGGCTGTCCAGCCCTTATAGTGGGTTGTGTAGCAAAATCTTATTGGTGACAATGGGAATTGGCACCTGGGTGTAGTATTTGGTGATCTTCTTCAACACGACCCCTTTTACAGTGTGATATAACCTGGATCTTCCTCTAAATCCCCTTCACTCATATAAGGATCATATCTAGTATTGAGTATACCCTCTGTTGTGGATGCCACCATTCACCATGTTTTAATTTTGCCTTTGATGGGTTATTTTGAGGAAAAATCTCTCGCTTTTGCTTTTGCCCCTCAAAACGAGTCTGGCTCCAAATTGGGAAATTTGACTGTTCAGTTTCCTGATTCTGCGCAACTCACTTGCCCCACTCATGCTTGTGGCAAGTGATCCTACCGTCCTGGTAGTGTTTTGTGGTATTGTCAACCACTATATATTCTATTTCTTATCCACCAATAAAAATTAAGTTCTATTCACATTTTTGTCTTTGTGTCTTCAAGTACTTTGGCGCCTCTCTAGCCATGTATAGCAGATATTATTCCATCAGGGCCACAAGATAATTGCATAGTCTTCCCTGCAATTCTAACCAAGACTTAGTACAAATCCAATCATAAGGTTAGGATTCCCCATTGTGTATCTGTGCTGCACCTCAGAACACAACACCCTCACACTTCTCAGGCATACTTGCACTAGGCCCATCTCTGTGGTATCCAGGTGGGTATACAGGAGAAATTTGATAAACTGTTTGATTATTTACAGCTCTGGATGTGGTAACCTTTTAAGACTTTCTAGTAAGCTTTGGCACTTTGGAATTCTGTAAGGTCTTGCCCATAGTGGTGCAAGGTTATAAAGAAAAGCATGTAAAGCATTGAGGTTAAGATTCATAAGGTATAAAAAGGTAGGAACTGTCTGCAATATAATCTTATAGAATCCTGCTAAGAACTTATAATGGGTTACAAATAAAGTGATAGAGTTTAAGAACACTAAACAAAGAAGATAAAACAAGGTATTTAATAGTGAACAATTATTAACTAAGGGAAGGTTGATATTGGGGTACTCTCCATCAGTAAACTGGTACATGTAACTATTAAAAGATTCCTTAAGGGAAATTAATGGATACAACAAGCCTAAGGCTTGTTGTTTTACAACTTCCATTTATTTAAGAAAAGAAGAGAAGAAACCTAGAATGAATTAATAAAAATTATAAAATCCTAAAAATTAAGCTTTGAAGTTAAAAATTGATAAAGAGTGAAGGTAAGAAATCACTTAGACTTTTGGCTTAGAGCCTACTCTTCACAAGCTCTTTATTATATAGGCAAGTATTTTTAGTAGTAAAATGATAGGCATAGGAGAAACAGCCAAGAAAAAGGAGCAACCAGAGACATCTGAAAGAGGAACCTGGAGGAGAAGGGGAAACAGAAACCAGTATGCACCGCAGATCAGCAACGTGAAAACTGGGGAGAGCAGCAACAACATAAGCAGGAGTTTTGAAAGGTAAAATAAAATTGAAAATCTTCTGAATTTGAATTAGAAATATATATAAGCTAATACAATACCTAGAAATAATGAAGACAGCAACAACGACAATGATTCAAATGTGAATCAGCGTTAAAACAAGGTAACTAACTTAGAATACTTAATTATTAACTTTTTAACTTAAAATTTCAAATATTTAAAATAGGAGAAAGATTAAATCAAAGCAAAAAACAATAAAAATAATCTAAGAAGCCTGCCTTTTGGGGCAGGGCATGGCAGATTCATACTCCTGGCTCTCCTGGTATAAGCAGCCTGGCTTGGTGTCTGTATAACCACAGCATTGTGTTTGCTGGATTTGCTGTTGACTGCTTCATCATCCCTCCTACAAGACTCTGTTGGTAGCCCCTCTGGGGCACCCCCTGCCTTAACTCTCACTGCTAGGTGCACTTGGTTGTTGCTCTGGTTGAGAAATCTCTTTCATTGGATTTGTATAAAGTCATCGCTCCTCCTTTATAATATCCTGACATTTGGATTTTTTAGATGATTTCGAGCATTGAACTGCTCGGGTTTGATGGCATATCGCCTGTTTTACGTGGATGGTGCGTCTATATTTGGCTGAATTGGATCCAATTGTTTATTTGGACAGAGTAGTACTGAGATAGTGCTGGTTTTGCTTCGTTTTGGGGGTGTGCTGTGGATTTGATCAATTTTTGCTTGTTTTCCGTGCCCGAGATTTACACTGTGTTGCACTGCTCATGTGTCTTCAGATCAAACCATAATGGAGGCTGTATAGATTCAAATGGGGGTGCTGATCTGCTTGCATATCATAATCCTGAAATTACTGGGTGGATTTGGTGTCATGTGTGGTCGATATACATGTTGTGGGTTTGGTTTGATTCACCCGTTAACCAATGTATCTCTGGCAATATAGATCAAAACATGACCTTGATGTTTAAGTTTGTTCAATTTATTTTGCTTGATCTGAGCCGACTTTGGTTAGTCAATCTTACCAGCTGTGAAAGGTAGATGAGATATTGATTTGAAATTGAGAAGCCCCACTAGAAGTGATCAAGTTTATCTGATGAATGGTTAAGGATTAAATCAAGGTATCCCTATTCTTAGGAGACTTGAGGCTGTTTTATAACTTGGAGTGGTTACTAACTTTTAATCCGCTCATTAACTACTGTATGCCTCTTAGATCATCCTGATAGGGGTTTAGTTGTATAAAAACTTTGAATGTGTTATTAATATGCCTTTGTAAAGGTATGTTAAATGAGAATGTAAGGCAATTAAAAGATATAAAAGGCCTTTTATAGCCAATAGTTATGACATGGGTTTGTTTAAATAGTTTCTTTGGTACTGAGAAATTTCATTTATAAGCCGATATTAGATTATAGTAATATATCTGGCTCTGAATGGAATTCCGGAAACTTATCTTTATAGCTTTAGAAGAAAAACTTGGGGCAATGATTTTCTGAGGCGAGCCAATGAAGATGGCATTAGTATTGGTTGGAAGGTGAAAACTTGGATTCCTTGGGGTCTCGACCTAGCTAAAAATATAATTTATTCTTTTAATTCGGATGCTATTTTTAAAGGGATGGTTTATACTTTCAAGCTGGGGCTTTATAGTTGGGCAGCGTTGGACCATCTGTGGCATTAGGGTTCCGAGCTCGCTGCTCTTCTAAACTCTGGTTTCGATTTGGGCAAGTTCGATCTGGCCAGGTTCGAGTTTGACGGGTACATCATTGTTTTGCTATGCTTTTCAGATGTCTATTTCTTGTTCTTCCCTAGCCGAAATGCTTTACAAACTTGCTGGGAGCTTGCCATGGGAGTTCGCTGCGAGTTTTTATTGCATTGATCTAAAGGTTGTTTTTGGTTAGCGTGTATATTGGATATTGAATAGTGGCCATAATGATTTGTGCTTTTCTAAATGGAAATGTGGCGCCAGCTTGTGTTAGAATTAAGAATTAAATTAGAAGATGTATGATGATCATTTAAACCAATTACGTTAGCTTTTATATTAGGTGGGTCAAAAACTGTTCAGGGTGTGATTGAGATCGATAACGTGGGATGATTTGGATTAGAGTTTATATTTGAGTGTTTCATCTTGAGGCCCCGTGCGAAATTGGGTGGTAGTTTGGTTGCTGCGGCGATACGCAGCGGAGGTTGACTAGGAGTTTATTGGAGGATTGGGATATAGTTGTCGCCGCAGTAGCAGCTCGGTTGAAAACTAAGTTGGCCCTTCCTAATCGAGTGGGAGTCGGCTTAAACTGGAGATCATTTGGTCAGGAAGGGCTTAAAGGTGGAACCAGCGCAGATATAAATAGTCCTGATACTGAAGTTGAAAGCGTACATATGTTTGGTTACAAGAAACGATCAAAAGACGCCATCCAATTAATTGACAAGCTACGTGATGCTGGTGTATCGTCCCAGATTGACCTCCCGACAGTTGTCCTTTATGGCCACCAAAGTGCTGGCAAATCCCGATTGGTGGATAGTTTAGCTGACATTGTCCTACCTCGCCCTGATTCCACTTGTATTGGTTGTCCAATTGAATTGCGCCTATGCAAAGGAAGTGATGAGTGGGAATGTGGCATTAACCTTCACTTCCTGTACAACTCAACCGGAGAAAAGCTAGCTAGACCTCGCGTGGTGGAGTTCCAGACGGGCATCCGTGACAAGAGCGAAGCTGAGGCTGCCATCAAGCGCGCCCAACGCACCATCCTAAGCCCAACTCAAGACAGTGACTTCACAGTTACTGAAGCAGCACTTCAGAATGACCAGATGAAGCTGAGCAAGAATACCATCTGCATCAAGATCACTGGATCCACCACTAATCTCACCTTTGTTGATCTCCCTGGCTTAATTGGTACCAACGAAGAACACTACACTGCCGTACTTGACGTGGTGCGGACTTATATCAGCAACCCACGAGCCCTCCTTGTTGCAACCTTCTCTTGCTCTGATGCCATCGATTACCAGGACATGCTTCTCCTAGCCAAAGAATATGATCCACAATATGAACGCACAGTTGGTGTCCTTACCAATGCAGAGTCCGATACACACAACTCGTGGCTTCAAATCCTTACCAACCGCAGGATCCCCTTGGATATGGGATACTATATTGTCATGACTCCTAATGCAAACATAAGCCTTGCAGAGGCCCAAAACGAAGAAAGTGCCTTCTTTCGCAATAACACGCCATGGAATTCGGT
The DNA here is from genome assembly GCA_014839935.2 of Entomophthora muscae. NCBI lineage: Eukaryota > Fungi > Entomophthoromycota > Entomophthoromycetes > Entomophthorales > Entomophthoraceae > Entomophthora > Entomophthora muscae. The sequence goes on from QTSX02005129.1 coordinate 79,049, forward strand.
CAGTGCAGATGTAAAGGCGTGCATGGGAGTATGCAACTTACGCAAAGCCATAAGTACACAATATGTCGATTTCATCAACGATCTACTTTCATCCATGCGTGACAAAGTACAAGACCTCATTGATGCTTTAGAACAGGAGCTATCCAAGTTTCCTGCCCCACTCAGCAAAAACCCAAAGGTTGAACTCACCTCACTTGTGCATTCCTTCACCAATTCTGTCAAGGAGTTGATTGAAATTCGCAACAAGGATTACCACAGGATTGATTCCCATTTCAAAGCATTTCATAAACACCTTGCCGATACACACCCCAAACTCATCCTTCCCAACAAGGGCTTCGTTAAAAGGACATCTTCGGCAAAGCACATCCGATATGAAACTGAAGAAGATCTGGAGTTTGGCCTCAGCAAAGAGCAGATCAACGAAATCATGGAGCAGCACAAAGGGCGGGAGATTTCACGTTTCATCCAAGGAAGTGCTTTGAACGAAATCATACAAGCTTGCCAGGTTGACTGGCGCAAGCTTGCCCTGGAATGTCTTGCCAATGTCGAGAAGGAACTCAAAGAAGTCATCTCGGCATGGATACATGACTCTTTCAAACGCTTCCGCCAGCTGCCGCGCTACATTGAGTAAGCCAATTTAATCCACACTAACCCCAAGATGCAAACTATTGCACCTCTTTAGCGCTCTGTCCAAGGCCACCAAGGAAAGGATTCAGTACACGTGTGACATGGAGTTGGATTTTCCTGTGACATGGGATGACGAGATTCTGGAAACATTCATCACCAGCTACCGAAACAGTTTAGCTGAGCCTCTCAGCCCTTGGGGGGGGTCATCCATCAATAAGATTTTGCTGCAACTCTTCCTTGGTCTGCCAAGGCCATTTCCGCTGCAGTGGGTTCGGCATGTGCAAAGGACACCAAAACTGTATTTCCTCCCAGCCTGTGGGTCCCTCACAAGGAGTATCTGGGTCTGGTACTGGGGGATTTCAACCAACATCTGCTGCTACGGGTGGGTTTGGATCATCAGCTACAGGGTTTGGTGGTTCTGGTCAAGCATATGGTTCAAGCTCCAATAGTAACGATTCTGGCAATAGAGGATTTCAACCAACATCTGCTGCTACGGGTGGGTCTGTATCATCAGCTACAGGGTTTGGTAGTTCTGGTCAAGTATATGGTTCAAGTTCCAATGGTAACAATTCTGGTAATAAAGGATTTCAACCAACATCTTCAGCCGCTACTGGTGGGTTTGGATCAGCACCTCCAGAAGCTACAGGGTTTGGCGCTTGTATAGCCCAAAATAATACCTGTCAGGATGCAAAAGGGTCTGAAAAGAACAAAGAAAAGAGAAGCATATCCAACAATCAAAAGAGTGCATTTCCTTCCCCTACACAGGACATGTTTGATCCCAAAGCTCGTCTGGTATTTGAATTCAGCGCAGCATACCACCGCCTTGCTAATTTACGCTTTGGTGATATGATCCCCATGACAATCTACCACTCCTTCCTGTTGAAGTTTGCCAAGAGCCTGGATGCCTTTCTCTTAGATGAACTGAGGCTTTTGGATGAGGATGACCGCATCTTGAAGATCCTTGTGGATGATCCTGTCATTGTCACTGGGCGCCAGGAATGCTTGGACCGTCTGGACCGCCTGTGGGAGATCCGTCGGCTTCTACTTTGACTCACCCCTCATCTCAAACAAGATATCCCATGCTTTATATAATACATTAGTTATAAAGTGATTTAGATTGAAATATAGTTTACCTTAAATGATTTAGTAAAATCTTGCAGCTTGATCAATAATCTGCCACTAATATAAAACCACATGGATCAGCATCAAACAGATGATTTGAAAGTCAACTCCAAGTATCCCTACATCAATTTTTAACTTTTACCAAGGCTCTCAATAAGCTCATTATATTGTAAATGCGTTGCATTAGCAGAGTTACAAAGGGGAAATATTTGGGAACTAGATGATGTCTTTATTGGGTTATGGGAGATTATATAGTTTGTGTGAATCCTTTAGGAGGAATATGATTGTGTCCATCAATCAATTGGATTGGACAGGGGGTGGTTTGATCTTGGTATGGAGTGAAGGGCCAAAATGAGCTACCACTGGGATGAGATCAAAATCAGTTTGTGTCCCATATTTAGTAATTTAAGTTGACTTCTGCATTCAGATTCAAGTGACCAGGAAGTCAGTTTGGGTGGCATAGGGTCTCTTGTGCAGAACTTTTCTGGGGTCAACCCCAGTGTTTGAACAGTCAAACATCCAGTAATTCCAGAAACTTCTAGAGAATCCTGAACCTTATATCAAAACATGAAGTAGCTTTACAATCCAGTAAGATAAACAGGATCATCTCAGCCCAGAATAGAACCTAATCAGCCCAGAAAGAATGGGGAATCTTCCTGCTCAATTTTCACTCTTACACAACAGAACTAAGAGCTAAACAGGCACCAAGCAGGAAAACATTCAAGCATAAAACAAGATAAACTCAAACATACACTCCCAAATTAGAGGGCAGCCAGAAAGAGAGGGAAATAAAAACAGAACTGAACAGGTCACATTCCAGCTACCATGCAAGCCATCAGATACACGTACAAGTATCAAGCACATCATAACCCAAGGAAAAACTGCGCAGGCACCCAAGCAACCCTTTCCTGCAAAAACAACAAATTTGTAGGAAAGTGGGTTAGTTTCCCAGGATCTGCCTATACAAGAGGCCCTTTAAGAGTGAACCCTCTAAAATTTCTTCAGGCAACCAATGTATATTTCAGCTGTTGGGCTTCCAAATCCACCCACGCAGGGCTGGGGAGGTTGTTGCAAATTGGTGCAGAAAGTTCAACAATATCAATACCCCAGCAAGATTTTTGTTCCCAGCCCTTTAAAATTTAGTCCCTTCCAGTCAGAATAGTTTTACACTGGAAGGGAGCTTTGGCATTGTAGAGGGGCTGTACCAGGAGCAGCTGCAAGCCCAGGCTATTGACCAAGGGCATATCACTACTACATGTCCTGTTTACACCCAGAAGCTCACCTTCATCCAGGAGGGGCTGTGCACAACACCTGGATCAGCTATTTATTTCTTTTTGACCACCACCAGGAGGTGACTGTGGTGCACCAGTTCTATTCTAGCCACCAAGGTGTGTCCTGGGTCAAACCCAGGGACCAACTGGGTTAAGGTGATATTCTTCAATTGACTGAGTTCCAGGGCCAAGCCATTATAATTAGCTTGCCAACATGCAAAATCTTCCAAAACTTTACCAACAGACAACTAGCATCATCACCAGGCATAATCATATCTGCTTATGCTTGCCCCTCCATTGACGCATATAACTCCTGGAATATCCCTTTGAGCTCCCTGCTTAGGAGCTCTTGTCCTCTTGGCGCAAGTTTCAAACCTTTTGCCATCCTGGTTTACTCTTCACCAGGACTTTGGCAGGGGGAAAGCTTCCCCTAGGGTTGTCCATACTAATATCCCCGCCCAGCCCTTGAGCAGTAGCTATGGGGAAAGCTTTCCAAGGCCAAAGAGCTCTTAAACTTATGGGGGTTATGGTAATCTTCACTAAGCCTAAAGGAGGGTCCCCTTAGAAGATGCCATGGCTGTTAATTTAAATCTCAATCAATATTTCCTACTTTGTTGACATTCATGCCAAGGCTAATGTTTGGTTGTTTCTTCTTCTTTACCATCTTTGGTTGCTCAATACTGCAAGTACTGACCCGTTCCATCCCAAATTGGTGCCAGCCAAAGGCCCTTGATTAAGGGTTTCAGATCTTACTCCTGAAAAAATATTTATGATTCAAAATTAAGAGCTAAGCTTTCATAAAAATAATCCCCTATCATCTCCGCTTCTCAGAATTGGGTATAAGAACCTCACAGCTTTATTATCTCAAGCTATCTAATCTTCTCCTTTTTAGGCTCATCAATAGAACTATCATCTTGATCCTAGCTGTATCAGTTGTACCCTTGGGGAATAGTAATTTATTGGTTATGGCTGCACACAGGCTCTGAAACAACTGCAGCCCTGGATGAAAAAGTCTGGAGTCTTACAGAACCCTTCTGTCAGACCACTGGTCTGTAGCCCTCTTGCCCAGCTACTCCTCTGGATACGGCTCCCAAACTTCCCAGACCATCTTCAGTTATGCCCCAGATGGAGAGTTTTCCAATGATCCGTCAACCAAGCATTTAAGGACCAGATCTCTCCTGCTGATCAGCCAATCACTGGTCTAAAGCACCTTGTTCCAAGTAGTTTCCTGCTAGGACTTTCTTTTCAAGGCTTGAACTAGCCTATACATCCCCTTTCCTGTAACATAGTAAGCTTTCAAACCCATCCCATCAAGAGCCTAAAATGTTCTCCCAATGTTGTACTGCTCATCTGATAAGCTTTAGGTCCTTTAACCAGGGTAGATCAGCAGTAAAACAGGATCAAGCTTGTACAACACCTATACTATCCCATATCTAAACGCTTCAGCATCTGCACATCTCCCTGTGATCTGGACAAGGAGTTGACACCCACTGCTCAAATAGTAGGTAGTCAAACACTCAAAGGGTTATCAATTCCATGAGGCTCTTCAACACTCTGCCACCTTTGAGCTTGAATGCTTCACACAGTAAATTGCTGTGCAGGCTGTTCCCTGGGATTCCCTGGACGCCCCGCTCAATTTTGATCCTGTAGCAAGGGTGGGGAGGAACATATCATGTTTAGCTCTTGTAGCTGAAAACCCTGAGGGAATGCTTCACCTTGCCTTCAACACTTCCCTGAGCCATCTTTCATATGCAATAATATTCTAGCATGCTGTCATCTATTCAGAACAGCTAGACCATAGCTTTCAGGGTCCAGGATGCCCATGACAACCAGGTAGCATACATTGCTACACTACCACAAAATGTATAGAAGCAATTGCCTAATGCACTACCAGAAGAGAACTGCCCTTAATGACCTCAAATGGCCAGGGGTTTGCAAGGCCCACATGATGTAAAGCCCAAAGTTTAATGCCATATGCAATATTGGGTCCCCATCATATCAGGAAAATGTAGATCATACAAAAAATCAATTTATTGTGCAGCCTGGCAATTGTTTTCTTGTAGGGTCTATAAATAGTTTTGCCACCTCAGCAGACAACAGTCAATTGTACTGCAGCTTAGAAGCAACCAATATGCAGCCCTCCCCATGCCTCAACATGCAGTTTTCCAAAATAATTGCCAATGTCACTGAAGACAATACCATCAGGCAACTGATGGCACTAGAGACTGATATTTCCCAAGAAAGTATAATTAATGAAGGAGGGAAGCCTTCCTCATTGCAAACATTGTCCAAATAAAATAATTATGCCAAGGAGTTGTTATTTGGCTAGAGGAATATTCTATTTTTTCTCCAATATAATTATTCTGATAGCATATTTAGGTGAATCAACACAGCATTACTACCGCACCTTCCCTTAACCACCTGGTTATACTCCAACTCCCTCGGTCATGTCTGCTTGCGTCCCTGACTTGGAGCTTTACCATCCTCACCACCTGGATCTCCTCATGGCTATCTTAGAAGTCAAATCCTGCCAAACATGAAGGAGATCCCAACTATTCCCCCTTTCCAGAAGCTCTTTCTGCTCAGTACTTCAGTAAGCTGGGTTTCATCAACATTACTGTAGATTCAGAACCTGTTGGGAAAAATGTGGGATTGTCAGATTCTTTTGCGTAAACTCACCAACTTACTGGAATATTTTTCATCTGTCTATGTAAAAAATTAAGTTGTTCTGGGATGAAAATCACTCCATTAAGTTGGCAAGTTCATGCAAAAGAACTTGACAATCCCACATTTTTCCCAACAGGTTCTGAATCTACAGTATAGTGTTGGGGCTAGCCAATCAGGTTGTGTCCCACACTGGAAGTTGGAGTCTCTGGGTCACTGCAGCTAAATTATTCTGTCAGGATTTCCCCCATTGTGTACATGGCCTTCCAGGCCCGGCAAGCCTCTCCTGTGGGTGTCCAGCCAGACACCAGTATGGGCAGTGACAATAGCTGTGCCCCCCCAACTATGCCTGTCATAGGTCAGCACATGCTGCACCAGTTAATCTACCAACCCATCCAAGGGGTCAGACTGGGCTTTTATACCCAAGTTAGCCAACTTCACTCCCAAGCACCCCAAGTTGTTAAGTTCAACAGCTGTTTTCCTAACCAGCCACCTCAATGCTGGTTCTAGGCACCCCATGCTTGCCCAGTAGCGGTAAGCCCCCTATTACAGCTACCCATAAGACATGAGCAGAGAACCTCTAACTGTTGTGGTTGTGTACCCAAACTTTATTCTTTCCCCAATTGGTCTCAGGATTTCAATAGAAAGTGGCATATTTATCTTAGGGCATGTCTTTACCCTTGAAATTTACCAATAGGTATTCCTATTATTAGAACTATAAGGCTCAAAGATAAAATACTGATATCTTAGTTAGGAAAACCAGTCATTGTAGCTGGGCTAAAAGAACAAATGCCATTTACCTCAATTACGCAACCAATCTTTATTCAGCCAGCATCAGCCTCTGCCTGCCAAAAATCTTCAAATGTGCTTTTCCCAGTTGTGTGTCTTAGAGTATGACTCTAAAATCTCTGCCCTTTGCTACTGTAAACACCTATCCAACATGAAGTGCCCACCTGAGGTTATCCCCTCTAAGGAAGGTGCACCTCTCCTTTCTAAGAGGCAGTTATCATCCCATCTGGATCTCAGATTTTAATTGACTCTCATATCTCTTATAATTTTCATCAAGACTTTTTTAGAACTCTACTCTCCACCTAATTTAGGCTGTTCCAGGATGTTCCTCTGACCTGGCATTGCAAATCCATCTAATTATCAAACACTTCTGGTGTTGGTTATCAGCCTTGCTACCTAAATAATTCATGTCCATCAGGGTCAAGTAGCTGGGTGAATTAGCCTTTATCTGCCTTTGATGTTGCTTCTCTGCTACCCTTGGAGCTATGGAAGATCTCCCCTTGCCTACAGCAAACCCTGAGGAAATGCCCAGGTTTCCTGTGACAGCTTCCCTAACTAGCTCCAGATAAACAGGCTAACATCCTTCAACCAATGGATAAGTGCAAGGATATTTTTCCACTTAATCTGCTAAAATTGGGCTAGCCAATGGAACCATCCATCAGATCATCCCTGGATACTCTCTCCTTTCTGCCCTAACCCCTATTGACAAAGTTACATTGAAGATGCACAGGCTAGTTAAGAGATAGTGGACCTATAGATTCTGGTCTTCTGGCCCCTTCCTAAATTCACTGGATATGTCCTCATCCTGAAGAAGAAGTATAGTGGCTATCAAACTTTGATGGATTACGCAGGCTAAACTCTTTGACCAAAAAAGATATATACCAACCTCCCCGCATTGGCAATCCCCTGTGCCATTTAGGGGGCTGAAGTTATTTTCTGCAGTATATCTTGGCTCTGGCCACTGAATAGTGGAATCCCCCCCCCCAGAGACAGGCAAAATTGGCTTTGATAGCTTCAGATGGCCTATTTGAACTCACATCCATGAACAAGGATTGTGCAATGCCCCTGCTATATCTAAGCCAGCAATGCAATCTATTCTACAGGATCTCAAATTTCTTGTGTACAAGTCTATCTAAAAAATTTACTGTGTTATGTGAAATATTCACAGACATCTAGAGCACCTCAATTATTTCTTAAAGAAGGTTTGTAAAGTTGGGTCAAAACTTAACCCCTCCAAATCTCTTTCTTTAAGGAACATCTTTGTTGTAAATTTAGGCTATCTAAACTAGCTAAATCTAAAAGCTAAAGTTTATCTTAACTAACTATCCATAAAATATACTAATATCACTAAACTATTTAAGACTTACTAAACACCAACTTTAACTGCTAAATAAAAGGCAATATCAAAGTATAAGTGTTAAGTGTAAGGTTAAAAGCTGTGTTTATTAAACTCATATGGGTTGATAATAAGCCTGAGCATTTTAGCTCCACCAGTTGAATCATATTACAATTGAGGAAATCAACTTGAGGAATCCATTGTCTAATTGTATCAATGTATTAATTCTAATTATATAAGCAGCAATTAGAGTAGGGTACTCAATATTCCAACAATCTTAATCTCCTGGGAAATGGAGTGACCCAATCCAGCATCTGTCACATGGACTCAAAATTCAAAGCTATTGATAATAAACTCCCCATAAAAAACTCCACAGAGTACAGTTGTTACTAGGAATGATGGGATATTATTGTTGGTTCATCAAATATTTAACCTATATTGGAGAACCACTTGTCTACCTTCTTTTCAACGTCCAATCTGAATGAGCACCTCTTCAGCAACAGGCTTTACTGCCGCTCAAGGAGACCTTAAAGAAAGCCCCCATCCTAGCTACCCTGATTACAAAAAAGAATTTATTTTCTACACAGATGCTAGTAATGCGCTTTGGGAGTCATTATAACCCAACTTGATGAGAACATGATTGACTGACCTATTGCTTACACATCAAGTGTACTAAAAAAATGTGAAAAATTATGGTGCAACTGAGAGAGAATTTTTCAGCTGTCCTATTTGCAGTGAAGCAGTTGTTTTGCTATAAGTTTATGGCACACCCTTCAAATTGTTACAGTAGTCTTAAAAGCTATGGCAAAAATCAAAAATACCTGATATTTAAACAAAATCTAAGTTGCACGAGATTCAGGATTCAATTAATTTATAAAATTTCAGTTAATAAATGGACTGTCAAACAAAAAACAAAATTTCACTAGCCCATTATACAAAATTATATCAAACATCAAGCGGTGTAGTTCAAACCACAAACAAAATAACTGACACAACAAGTGAAATGGATGGATGCTGTTCTGGAGTATATTATAATCCAATCAGGATTCATATGAGGCACTGACAGAAGAACTAAAGTGAACCAAAACTTGAGCAATCTAGAAGCAAGATTACACAAGCACAAAACAAAATGAACTCACACAAGATGTGTAGTATGAGCAGCCTAAAATAGAAAAATAACAGTTTAACAGCCAATCAACAGCTATCCAATTTAGGAACAGATGCATTTTATTCATTTTCATGGCTCCAGATTTATATGAAAAGGTTTTGAGAACCTTCTAAATATGGACTTGAGATTACAATAAAAATAAATCATTAAATTTTAAAATTTCTACTTTTAGTGATTTTATCCTAGGTTTTTTACAATGGTTTTTAACAGCAATATCTTTGACGGCGCCAGCAGCCAAGCCAGCTTCAATTGAGGCAAGGCTCAGAACGTGGAGGCACCTGTTTACACCCAAGCCTTTGAGGCAGGTAACAAGGAAGCTGACCTGTACCTGACTCCTGACCCATATGGCTTTGACTTGTTCAGTAGTCACATAGTGTCTAGCTCTGCCCCTGCTCCCGTACCCACCCCCGCACAAGCTGCCCACCAACCAACCAATCAGGATGGCAACTTTGATTTGGAACAACTTCCTGCCACCAGCCAACCTGCCCCCCTACAGCCAATCAGGCTTCAGCTCCCCTGGCCCAGCGCCCCAAGCAACAAATCATCACTGCCCAAATTCTTCAGGAAATTGTGGCACTGAATCTACAGGGTCTGTCCTGGGAACAGATTGCCGCCCAGTTGCAATTTACCCAAGCTACTGTCATGCGGGAATTCAACAACCTGATGAACAGGGGGAATCTGATTGGGATGGCCAAGAAGTCCAAGAAGGCCCCTGAGTCACAAATATCTAAGGCATACCCAATAATGCTTGACCTCCTCCAGCAGGATCCCAAGCTTCCCTTGACCCAAGTCCAGAAGCAGCTCATGCACCATAACATATGGGTCTCTGAGCGCATGGTGCAGCTCTGGATGTATGAGAAGGTGGCTTCCATATGGGTTCTTACCAATTTTGCCGGCAACAAATGGGATGGCGCTGAGGATTCCCTATATGACACCGCCATCAAATCAACCTTGGTCTGATGCCTGACTAGTCTAACTGATGATGTCATGTTCATCTCATATTACAAGCTTTCAATAGCTTTTGATGATTTTGGCAAGCAAGGAAAAGCCGCCGCCAAGAATAGAAGGAAGAAGATCAAGAAGGGGACGTTCATTAGTGCATTTCTGGCTGTTTCAGCTAAGGGTTTTGTCTACTATCAGACAAACCCAGATTTCATTGATGGCTACTCATACAGCCACATCCTTGGTGGATTACTTAACTCCTGGGATAGCTCAAATCCCAAGTACCGGGTTTTTGTGAGCCACCAGATGGAGGGTAGCTCCACTGCCCTCAAGGCCATCCAGGGACGCAGGCAACAGGCCTCAGTCTACCCTGCCAGCCATGCAGACGTCTATCTGGCTGATGTTGTCTTCTTAAACATGGGATCCACATTACAGGAGTGCCGCCCTTAGGCTTTTAACAACCTCTATCTTGGGGTCTTTGACCACAATTTTCTCTTTGGCCTCCAGATGGTGGCTGACTTGTTTGCGCAAATTGTTTTCCATGTGAACATGAGCAACCAATCACGTAAGGATAAGCGCTTTCACCTTGGGCCACTGCCACTTACCAGCCCATCCAGCCAATGACTGATGAGAAATACAACAAGTGTTATATGGCAGCCATCACGCAAAATCCTCCTGCCTCCACCCCTGCCACCAACACCCCTAACCTGCAAGCCCAACCCACCCAATCCCAGACCCCCCAGGCCAGCACCGCCTCTACGTCTTCCTTCCTGTGTTATTCTGCCTCCTAGGCATCACTCTCCCCCGCCCCAATAAACCCCTGTCACCAAACATTTTCTATTTATATTATCTTTTTTTTGAATTTTAATTGTCCATGTTCTCTTTGTTTATAGTTGGTTTTATTCTTTATGTTCAGCTTATTTCTATAAAATCATATATTGACTATTTTGTGTATCTAGATCCAGAACACGGTTATTTTTAGCACTTAAACATAGCCCCTTGTGAAAATATTAACAACAATTTGGTGATCAGCTAAATTTGAATTAGAAAATTATAGGTTAATTGTATTTAGATAAAGTTGTTACTGATCTGAATTCAAAACCTTAATGATAAACTTTAAGCCAATCAGGAGCCAAGTGATAAAGTGATTGTTGTGACATAAAGGGTCATTCAATAATTTTTTGATGCATGTGCCCTAATTAATATGATTGGCTGGATGTTTTGCCATTGTACACCATTGCTGCTGTGGAAAGTTGTTGGTGGACTAGTGCCCAATCAGCTGCTGGGTTAGCACTAGTCCATCAACAACTTGCCACAGCAGAAATGGCGTACAATGGCAAAACATCCAGCCAATCATATTAATTTGGGCACATGCATCAAAAAATTATTGAATGACCCTTTATGTCACAACAATCACTTTATCACTTGGCTCCTGATTGGCTTAAAGTTTATCATTAAGGTTTTGAATTCAGATCAGTAACAACTTTATCTAAATACAATTAACCTATAATTTTCTAATTCAAATTTAGCTGATCACCAAATCATTGCTAATATTTTCACAGGGGGCTATGCCAAGCGCCAAAAATAATATGGTAATCAAGGAAACAATTCCAACACAAAGCAAACAACACATATCAAGATGAGCGTAAAACATATACAAAATGGGTAAAAAGATGGGATAATGTAGTAGATGGGAAAACAAAAAGGAATAAACAAAGAGGCAACAGTATCAAAATAATACAGAATTTATTGGGGCAAAAGCTATAAAAACATATGGAAAGGTTAGTAAAAAATCAATGAGAGAATTGGAGAAGCTTCTGAAGGATCTTGAATTGGCAATTGCCAAAATAAAGGACATTGACTGCAAGGTCAAAGCCAAAGTGAAGTCTACCGCCCTCACTGGGGACAAAATTGACAAGGTGTCTGCAAAGGTACTAATGTCAAAAATGCCAGACACCCCAGAGAAGACAATCAAGTGCTTACTAAATATTCAAAAAACTGTGGTCAAGGGCCTGCAATTTAAGGCATATAATCTTTCTGCGCCGTTCATCTGGGTTGATGACCCAAAGATGTATGAACATCTCAAACCCACCAAGCATGCCAGGGCAGAGAATACCAAATTTCCTGAGCAATTGATTGCGCCAAGAATGGCCAAGCCAGCCAAGGCTGTGGGCAAGGAAGAAATACAAGAAGGTAGCCTAAAAAAATTAAGAAATTTTCAAAAAACTTGCCTTTTTTCTTAGAAAATGTAGACAGAAAACTCTGCCAAGTCCTGGTCCCTTTTTTCCTGGCCATCTTTTACGCAAATTATACCAATCATGTGGCAAAGCAATTGTATCTGTCCCCCCCTGCCGTAAGGGAGCTGGAGGACTGTATCCACAGGTCCTTTCTGATGTCGCGGGAGGCATTGGCAGAACTTACGCATGCCAAGGGGGCATCCAAGTGGGTAGTTACTGCCTACAAGGATGCCCAACTGTTCCGCCTGGATCTGGTATCCCTCAGTGGAGTTTACTGTGTAAACTCTATTGAGCTTGTTTGGGACGTCCTGGCAACGCTCCCATTCAAGAATGTACCGGAGATGGGCTGGGCTCATGCTTCCCGGTGGAGTGCACCATATCTTACCTGTTGGAGAACTTTTAGGCGCACAGTGGGCAAATTGGCTGTTGCAGACGCAACAGCTGTAAAGAAGACCAAGATCCTCCTTGCCAACTTTGGGTTGGCCTGGAGTGCCAACAAGATGGGGCTCCCTGCAGCCATGGAGCTGACCTTTGCAAAGACCCGGCACAACAAGAAGATCAGCGTGGTCTATAATAAAATGTGTGAGTTCACAGAAGCCTTTGCAGGGCAAAGGCTTCATATGGTTGTTTACCTGGGGTTCCTATTCTACTTTGGGATGGGCGCGTCTGTAGAGGACCTGGATGGGGCCCTTCTGGGAATTGACAAAGCCTGGCTTGCACTCGACGGGAAGAAGGTCCCCCCTGGATACAACTTGGTGGACCATGTAATCCAAGACGCCCTGGTCCTGGCTGGGATATAAGTGTTTGTAGCCCCGCCTGAAAAGCTGCTGCTTCACTCCCACCTGACCCTACTGCCTTCTACCAGCAGGAGGGAGTATTTCAATAAGGGTGTATCCACCGTTCACGGTGTGGCAGTGGAGGTTGTGTGCCACCTCCATTGCAGGGTGGGTACATACCAAAGAACCCACTACAGGCGCACACAATAAAAACATGATTCCAATAAATTTTATTACAATTTATAGTATTCTAATTATAATAAATTTTTATAATTTTGATTTCAGCAAACCAGTTTTGCAAAATATATTGCAGAAACAGTTTTCATAAAAGCATAAAATTATACATTAATAAAATAAATCCTAACTTGTACATTTTACGTTTAATTTTTTTAAAACTATTTTTATATTTATTTGACCAAAGTGATTTAAATCTATTCCCTTAATCCAGTATCAAGCTTTTGGGATTATCTCAGATGGCATAATAAAATAATACATAATAAAATAAATAAACTACTTACATCTATTGATGGATCTTCTGAATGTGATTGTGGGCATGGAAACATCTAAATATAAAATGATAATTAATAAATCTTGAATAGTAAATAAGAGAATATAAAAAATTGGACACACTAAGCCTTTAATTGATTGGCTGTTTGGCTAGGCACACAGGGATGAACAAATCAGTGTGGCCATAGAATTTGGCCACGGTCTCAGCTGGGAGGGTTTGGATCTTGGCCTGCAGCAAATTAAAGAGGTCCTTGGTCCCAGTTGGGGTTTCTTGCTTTACAACTTGCTTGAGCCACCCAAAGACTTCCTCAATGGGATTTAGGAAGGACAAATAAGCTGGGAGGAAGAGAAGGCATAAATTTGACATGGCCAATTGCTGGGGGCCCACTGTGCTGTTGGTGTAAATCATTGGGAATTCCTCAAGAATATTAGCCACCTGGTGGAGACCAACGTTGTCCAACACAATCACATTAGTGAAGCCCGGGCTTGTGCGCCTCAGGTGCTCCTGGACCAATTGGAGGAATGAAAAGAAGGTACAACTGTTGTGAGAACCCAATATCATTTGATAAAGCTCAACCCCCTTTGGACCAAGGAGAGCCACCATTGAGTAGGCTGTGGCGCAGACTGCAGCACGCCAAGCCATCCTGTCATTGGAGCCTTTGGGGACATAGCCATACTCATTGCACATTGAAGAGGCAAATGCTGATTTGTCAATATAATAAAATTTGGCTGTCCCCTTGGCTTTGAGGGCAGTGCACGCCTCTGCATAGTTTTTCTGGATGTCAATATTGGCTGGGCTGTTTCTGTTGTAGGGGGATACCCCAAGCTTTTTCCAAGAAAAGCACATTCCCTTGACCAAATGATAATAGAAGGAAATTGAGGCCTCAATCCCAAAAGTAGATTTAAACATGGCCTGTATATTTGCCAGTTCAAGATAGCAGTCCCAGGTGATCCACTGGCAGATTGCCCATTTGTGCTCCTTGGTGAGCATGGTAGAAACACACAAGGATTTCTCCGCGGCAAGGACACAACCAGTATTGATGAATTTTGGAAGGTCTTGCTGGCGTACTTGGGATCCACTCCAACAAGGGCCGCGGCCGCCTTGTAATCACCTGATTCCCGCATTAGCTTAAGCAGGATTATGTGTTTGATGTCAGGGATGCGCTTCTGGGCGGGCTTTTTAGAAGTGGGGATTGACTTTTTGGCATTGGGCACAACACAGGGCATGGGCACCTTGGTGTAAAACGCAGCAACTTTCTTTAACACCAGCTGTCCCTCATTGGTTTGGTAGAACTGGGGCTCCTTGTCATCCTCCTGATTGCCATCACTGACGTAGGGCTCATAGCTAGTATCAAGTACAGGCTTCAACTTCTCCAGCATAGCTGACGGAACCGTCTCTTGCCAGTACACAACGTTAAACACATACAAAGTAAGTTCTACCTCCTTGTTTCTAACTTTCTTGGTGAAGGTAACCTTGGTTGGCTTCTGGGTCAGCTTTGGGACCCAAGGGTTTATGTTCTGCACCCTAGCAGCTTGTGCTCCTTGAACCGGCTTTGTCAGTGCAGCAACATTATGGAATTCCCCTGTCCCATCTCCTTTGCAAGTAGGCATTAGTGTTGCACTAACTCTATTCTTTGACCTGCGGGGGCAACCGCAACCACAGCGCACAATGGGTGTATTGGTACTCTGGCATTGTGTTCCTTCCATTTTAAAATTTAATAAAATATTAAATAAATTTTAATTAAGTTACTCCCTAATTTTAATTTTTGCTTTTATCTGAATATGGATATTTAATTAATATTTTTCCCCACCCAATATCCCAATTATAGATTTTTTATTTATTAATTAGTTGTTTTTGGTTTTACAACGCCCATTTTAGAATACTCAAAAGAATCCACCCATTTTCCTAGATTTTACTGCCAAATTCAAACACCCAACACAATTTTTTTAAAGTTTATGTTTCAGATCTTGTGTCTTATTTTAGATACCTTGGTATCATGCATGATTACAATCCATTGCACACATTGTGTGAGTGATTTTGTTTACATAGTGAGTTGCTATTGTGTTTTGTTTTTGGTTTGCGTTTTGACACACCTTGCTTGGGTGTATTTTGTCACCAGTTCACATAATAAACATATGGGACATTATTTTTCTTGTTATGCCTAGGCGCCAGATTGGTTATTTTATAACTTAATCACATTATTCATATTCAAATTATTCAGAAAGAGTAAAATACAATCAATCCCAAATATTTAATTGATCTTGGGCTTGGGTGATTTTTTAAAAAATAATTCATTGATTTTATAATTGAAAATTGCAACTTATAGTACTACTGAAAATATCTTAAGTGCTACTACAAACCAAAAATATTTATGATGAGTTGCATGGGAGAGTAATAGCAGCCCCAAAGCTATAAATGCTATTACCCTATCTTTGGCTCATCATAAATATTCTTAGTTTGTTTCAGAAAAAAAGGTTGTTGTTTTTGAAAGACTGATAACTCTATTTAAAATACACCCTCTAGTAAGCTGCCCTACTTCATGAACTTGCCCCAATACACTACTAGCATCTTCTGATATTTTTGTTTCTCTGGTATCATCACGTGATTTCAAATGATAAAATATCTCAGAATATTCTGAGAAGCTTTCAAATGTTAAAGGTGAAGTATATAACTTCCCATCTTTCATCAAATATGAAAGATTAATGCGCAGATTTTTAACTTCAAGCTCTCTTTTTATAGGCCTAAATTTCCTTTCATAAATATAAAAAAATGCTTTTTGGGAAACAATTGAACCAGTTAAAGATGAATTGTATAATTCTTTTCTTCTTTCTTCTTTCTCACAAATATTTTTTAGATCATTAATGTTGTTAATATAAAGTACATTTTCTTTTTCCTTTAAAATTTTTGATATTACACCAAAGTGACCATCAACAATGCTTTTTCCATGGCATTCAACAAAACGGTTATATTTTATGGAACCCTTAATATATTTAGGTGCCTCTTTAAATAAGTAATATAAAAATTCATATGATCTAAAATGATTTCCATTATCTGTCCATACTTTTATATTTTTTATTTTTTTAAATCTATCTAATTTAAGAAGACTTATTAGACATTCACCTGAAAATAAAGAATCATGTGATAATATTTGAGACAAAAAATCATGATATTCATATTTAATTTTATTGTTTTCTTTAAAAACTAATGCAAACCCTAATAATGAGATTGGTTTTTTTGAATAAAAACAATTATTGGTCTCAATTGGACCACCTCCAACCTTTAAGTTTTCTTTATAATCTATAACTACAACACAAGACTCATCATCTAGTTCATTAATATCTTTTTTATATTCACAATTTTGATGAACATAAAAGTCTTGGTGCTGATTAATAGTCTTTAAGTCATTGTCTATAGATTCTGGTAATGGTAAGTTTTTACTTTCACATTCTTCCTTCTTTTTTTCTAGTGAATTTTTTAAATTACAAATATTGCACATATCAGTTTGTTTTTTACTTTTTATTATATTTTTAGGGATTAATTTATAGTAAGTGGAAATTGAAACTGAAACTTCATTTTTTATTTTCATATTTTCATATATTTCTTTTTTTGTTTTAAGTAGAGAGCATTTAATTTCAGTTGAGTAATTACTCATCTCTTTTTCTATATCTTTATAAATTTTTTCAGGCACTTTTTTTGTAAACTGGCTTGTTTCAAAAGAATTTTCCAGCAATTTTTTAATTATTTTTTTAGTTATTTCTTTTTTTAATGAATAGTTATTATTTTTTTGGCTTTTTTTGTTTAAGCTTACATTTTTATTTTTATTTATTTTTCTTGAGTATTCAAACTCACTTTTGGTTATATTAAACCCCATATCATTAAGCTCTTTTAAAGAGTAACTGGAAGTAACCAGAGATCGCAAGGCTGGGAGATGTTTTTGGGGAGAAGATTTCATGAGATGCTTTAAGTTTTCAATGAACTCATTGCCTTTTTGATTTTGAATAGTTGGCAGGAACTGAGCTTTCCCAAATTCAGTTTGAGTAAGGAAGTGCTTGATGAAATTATCAAGATCATCACCAGCAATAAAGAGGAATGCCTTTTTTAACATTGCAATTATCTCTCTTTTTGTTGAAGCTCCCAAGGAAAAAAAGGGTAGCATGGAAGAAGTAAATTTAACTGAGGACATGGTAGTATTTTGAATCTGTAATTAGGTCAGATCTTTGATGTGTGCCTTAATGATGGAGTAGTTATGATCAGAATGTGGTCTTTGAATTGGGTTATTTGGATTAGAAGCTCTGTGGTACTTTAGCTCTTATATACCAAGCTAAATGACACCATTCTGAAAGAAATGGTGTGATAGCTTTTATTATAGTTTGAACTTGAATTTATGTTTGCAGAAATTAATTAAATACCCAGTTTTCATGCACAAGTGATATATGTGAAGCAGCTAAGCATTATTATTACATCATATCCTCTTTGTAATCAATGCAAATCAATTAAAATGATGTATTCAGTTAATTGTAACTCTTCCGCATATTTTTAAAATGATAAAATATTAAAGAATTCCATTTAATGAATGCTCAATTTGAGGTTCGAAGCTCACTTGAACCTTAAAATCAATCTAAACAGTGATAAAAACATCCTAACTTCAAACTATCATAAAATCCTAGAGAATTGAGCTTTTTAAATAAAATAAAATGCGAAAATAAAGCTCTCAATCTTATCTTTAATTTCGTCAAATAAAAAACATCTGTTGTGTATTCAAAAAAAGTATTTATTAGCTTTGAAGTAATCTACTTTATATCATTAGATATAATCATATAATAAAATCTGGATTATGCTCTTTTAAATTACTTTTGCTTTAATATTGAGCATAGTATACATATTAAAATTTTTACACCAATAGAAAGATAAGATTCTTAGCTTCATTTTGATAGTTTACAGTGTGAAAAAATATTAATTTTTCATTGAGTTATTAATGTTTTAAATATAAATTGTGTAATTAGTTACTTTTTCAAAATCGAACTGTGTTATGCTGCGACTTGAGCAGCATGTGCATTAGAAAATGGCCTAATCTCTAAAATAATGACCCATATGTACACCAAAAGTCAGCTCACATCATTTTGTTTGTGAATCAATGTATTTTGAATGGCTTCACTTTGTGTGTGAGCCCTTTGTTTCTGTGTTGACTCATTTCACCCATTAACGCCAATAAACCCTGTTAACAGAGTGTATATTTTAACCTGAGAGATGGATTTTGCTTAAGGCTGAAATCATTTTATTTAAATCTGAGGTATTTTTGGTTGTTGCCATAGCTTTTAAAACTACTGTACAGATCATTCCTCCCTCTGCTGGTTAAAGACACTTAAAGAGTCTTAACAATAATTCCTTGCTAAGCTCTTAAGTTACAAGATACAATTTCACTGGTCTCCACTGTCCTTGGATTCAACACCAAAACACTAATTGCCTGTCCTGTATGTCTATTTTGGCTCTTCATCCTACTGAGTATGATTTTCTATCTAAAAACCTTAGTTATCTTGATGCTTGAAACACAGAGACATAAGAAATTTTTTTTCCTAACCCCTCTATCTAAAGGCTTAATTATCAAAGATCAACAGCTCTACAAGAAAGTTGGTTCTACCCTAGTTCATACATCTTCCCCATGAAGTGTCATTTCATGGTTCTTCAAGCTTATTAATAGACAGGACATAGTGGTATTGTTAATCAATATAAATGGCTATAACCAAATGCCTACTGGAAGAAGTGTGCTCCGCATTGCCTGATGCTATTACCTCATGTCTAGAGTGCCAGCTTCACTACCTCATTCTTTATATCACAAGTTCAAGCCTTTATAGACCCAGCATACTTTTCATCCGTTACTTATTGATGCTTTAGGCCCCTCCATTGAGCAACTGTGGTGAAATTGACTCCATGGTAGTTGACTACCAGGTATGTAAATCAATATGTAATTTTTCTTAGACAATTTAAGCTATTTTTTAATAGTAATTCAGGGGTAAAAATCCAAAACTGAAATTAAAAAACTGTAAGTCAACTTTGTTTAATAATTCTTCTAGTTCAAAGACCAATTTAAGAGATATTTCTACATAAATTTACTATCAAAAATTAAAAAGCACCAATGATTGACTCTCTAAAATGAAAACGTGGCCAGGTTAACACTTTTTAAGCCAAAAAATATTAATGAAAACATATTTGAACTTATATAATTTTTATTATTTACTTCTATAATATTTATTATTAGTATCCACAGCTGTAAACTAGTCTCTCATGTACCACTATACTGGATTTAGTGATATTTACATTAATCAAGTACCCTCCTTGTTTTAGGCAAGTCTAGAATGAACTCATACAGCATAAAATATCCTTCATGTTGAAAATTTCAAAAATTATTTTTGCTAAATTTTTTATTGTTTCAATTAAAAACTCAAAATAAAAATAAAAATTCCTTTTATTATAAGTGTCAACTATTTAAACCAGAAAAAATTCCTTGAATATTGAAAATATGATTTTTTTTGAGGATTGTTGACATGGAGGATGCTCCATGCTGTATGAGTTATTTCTGGAGGTTGCCCTTGTTTTACATCATGTATTTTCAAGATTGCTATATTGGTAGGACACAACATCTCAAAAGCAATAGTAAATATAAGATTTCAATTCACAGCATTGCACCTTATAGAAACACCATATTAAACTTCATTCATGTTTGAAGCCAAAAAACATTTAAAAAATAATTTTAAAAATTCTAGGCTTAAAAAGTCTCAGGATTCTAAATCTTTAATAAAAAGAGCTATATTAGTAACAACAAGACTGTGTAAATCCCCAAAGTGAAAATACATCATAAAAGCAATTTTTTATCTAAACTATCTACACATCTATAGTTTAAAAGATGTATATAATAGTACCAAATACTAAATGAAAATAATTAAAAAATAATTAAAAAAGAATAAGACAAGAAAATAGTTTATTCAGTAAAAGGATAAAACATTGGTTGAGAGAGCCACCAATATAGCTTGCAGGTGTTTAAGATTTCTATCATTGAAGTAGTATGCAAGGACTCCCTTGCTTATATCATGGTATTTTTTGACTGCCCTGGTTTTCTTTGGGGGGTCATCATTATTCTTGATGCCTGTATTGAAGAGGCAGGGAGATGGCCTGTTTGGTTTTCAGGTGAAAAAAATCTTGTTGAACTTGGGCTTCTTAACCTGGACCCTGGTAGAAAATTGGCTATGAAACTCTTCAGGTTCTCAACTGAACCAATGAGAGTTCAGTATTTGAATTGGGGAAGACAACAGTTCAATAGAAAGGACAAGAATGAATAGAATAAGGTATTGTTTATTGTAGAATATTGTGATTAATATACTATATGGGGAAAGCCACAAGGCCACAGGGGGTGACATAGGGGAAGGTTCCATGTAAGGTTCAAAACCAAGGAATAACTTGTGAGGGGATCAGCAAGTCAAATTGGCAGCGCTTCTAATTAGGAGAAAGTGCCTGCAGTTTAATATTGCCATTGGATTGGTCCATGTCATTAGATAAGTCAAGGGGTGACTCATTGAGCGCCCCCTGCATATTGTAAGATATGTTGGCAGGCAAGGAGGGAAGCTTGGTTGCAACACAAGGGAAGAGGTTGTCTTGATAAACTTGTCTTTCATCTATTTGAAAATTTTCTGGGTAATTAAGTCACTATCTTTTTGGATATGGAGTGCTACTTGAAAGACATCAGCTTTAAGAGAGGAGTGCCAAACTAACTAAGTTTGTCACCCATCCCAGGGGAAATCCACCAAGATATCATCCAGTGCAACACTGGGATGTTTGCTTGAACAGGAGTCCAGAGAGAGGGCGTGGAAGATAGTTGTGAGAAGTCTGAGTTGAACCCCATTAGGGCCATTCCTGAAAGCATCCAGTGAGTACACTGGGAGCTGTAGCACTGAGGATTAGGTACAGGTCAAGAGATGGGTTGGATATCCTCCATCAGTAGTGCAAAGGAGAGAGGGTCCTTATTAAGTAAAGGTACTGGGGATAAATCAAAAGGAGTGGGTTCAAATCATCACAGGTGAGACTCTTCACCAAGTGATTACCAGAGATGAGGAGATCTTGAGCCCTACTGGGTAGGTCTTCCATAAGGTGCTAAATATGAGAGGGTTATCACCCATTAAAAGCACAGAAGAGAAAATTCTATCCCAGAGGTCAGGGGAAGTGGACTGTATGAAGAGCAGAACTGAGGAAAGTGTAAAAACAACAAACTTAAAAATTGGGATCAACATTGTAGAGAAAACAAAAAATGAAATTTGTGTCTCCAAAAATGTGAAAGTTCAAGATTAAAAATGCCTCAGAAGAAAAAGGGGATTTTTGGGTCTGGAGTGCAGAGGAGACAACTAAAGACCTTGTAAACAAGATAATAACCAAGGTGTATCTGTTCAAGGGAGTGTATATGGCTTGGAAACAAGGCAAGAGCAAAAGAAACTCAATTTTGAACTTAAATTAAGTATTTATTAGGTTTCAAATACTAATTTTTAATTTCAAACTTAAGATAAAAAAGCAAGAAGGGTAATCTATAGTGCAAACACTAAAACTAACACTAGAGTCTTCAAAAATGACAACAAGATCCAGAAGACATCAACTAAGGTAAGGAATGGTAACTACTTTTATTGACAATTTTAGAATATCAAAGGGCCAAGTAAAAGCCCAAGAGAACCATAATTTCAAGTTAAGAAGTGGAAAATTTTAAAACTTTTATTTTTAATAATGAGCAAGCAGGAGACTGAAAGTCCCCTGTCTTGCTATAATGATAGAATTTGGGATTTAAGGTCACCTGGATATGGCTTGGATTTGATTGGCTCAAAGAGAAATTTTGCAAGGAGGAATCCAATGGGTTAAAAGCTTCCCAATAATTTCTGACTTCAACCCTGATTGGATGGTGCCTTTAGAAAGGTTCAGGGCAGCATTCAATTCAGTTTGAGTGGGGTTTGTTAATTTAGCAGAGGTGCGCCCTGATTGGTTCTGCTTATTTTTTTAAATGAGGGCAAAACCAAGCCAACAAATAGTCCAAATTAATCAGGTATTTTTCCCATGTAGGGATACAAGTCAAATCATTGGTGGATGCCACCTGAGAAGGGCATGCCAACCTAAATCTCTTGTCAATTGTGTGGGCTAAATCTTTGAAGGAAAAAAGAGGCTTAGCTGGTTTCTAAGCAGATTTATTTCTGCATCAAGGAAAAATGTTCCTATCCAAGGCTAAAGGGGGGAGTGATTTTATATCAGACCACTGGGTTTTTAAATACTCAATAAAGGGTGCAAAGGCTACCTGTTTGGCAATGTTGTAGGGGTTGCAGAGGAGAGCGCTTTAGAAGGCATTAGTCTACTCCTTTTTTATTAGGGCAAGGGCAAAAAAGCAGTTGAAAAAACGTCATTGGCTTCTTTTGTTTCTTCAGAGTTGGCCAGTCTGTTGCAACCAAGTTTCCAAACTTGCCTGCTAATAGCATCTTACAATACACAGGGGTATATTGATGAGTTGCCCCTTGACGTATCTAACAACATGAATTAATCTGATGGCAATATCAAATGGCGGATACTTCATCCTAATTAGGAGTGCTACCAATTCAACTTGCTGATCCCTGTACAAGTTATTCCTTGGCTTCAAACCCTACATGGAACCCCCCACTATGCCACCCCCTTGTGGCCTTGTGGCTTTCCCCATATAGTATATTAATCACAATATTCTACAATAAACAATACCTTATTCTTATTATTCTGTCCTTTCTATTGGACTGTTGTCTTCCCCAATTACAAGTACTTAATCCTCATTGGTTCAGTTGCAATAGAGGTAGCAGAAGTAGGTTAACAACCTACCTAAAGCAAAAATCCCCCCAAGAAAGGACAAAGTATGGGCTGTATGATTACTCCCCAACAAGAGACCTTCCTGCCAATCCCCAAGGGGGACATCCCTGATGGGTAAGTCATCTATCAAGACCAGCTAGTTCTCACCAGCCTGTACAATTGGCTCCGCCTTGGGCAGCATGACACCAGCGTCACCCGCCCCAGTCAGATCTGTCCCAGCGCATGCTCAACCTTCAGCTAGAATCCTTTGCTGGTGGCGTCAAAGGGGCTGACATTGTCAGTTGGCTCCAATCTACTGAAACCTGCCTTTGCATCTTTCAGGTCCCTGAGCCCATGTGGGTTGCCACTGCATCTGGTTGCCTCATGGGGCCTGCTGCTGTGTGGTTCACCAACTGGGCCAGCCAGGAACTTGACATTACCTGGGCGGCATTCCGAGATGCCACCAAGTCTTGCTACAGCAAAACCTTCTCCCCCATTGTTATGGGAACTCCTCTTCTAGCAATCAAACAAACTGGTTGCGTTCCTGAGTACCTTGCTTCTTGGCAACAAGCTCTTTCTGCCACCCCCAAAGCTGTGGCCAACGGAAATGCAATGCTACTCACTCTCATCATCAATGAGTTAAAACCTCATATCTGTAAGTGGGTCCCCGTAGGTTGCTGCACCTCCATTGACAACTGCTATAAGGCCATTGTGGAGGCTAACAATCAGGCCTCAATGGGCTTCTGCCGTACCAGTGACGCTCCATCCCAACCCTGTACCACACCTGACAGTGGCCACAATCAATTAGGCTGCCGCCAGCCTCGTCAGCAGGATAATGTGACTAAATGCCTCGTAAGGGGGGGCTTCAGCTAGCGCAGATTGAGGATCAGGGAAAATCCTGGGGGTTGTAGCAACAAGAGACCTTGCAACCCCACCTGACCCATCCTCTCAATCCCTGCTTGCAAAAAATCCCTGCAACTACAACATTCACAAAGTCAAAACCCTGGACTTCTTTCTAGTCCACAGTGACAACCCTGTATTGCAAGCAAGCCACTCTTCAAGTAAAGTAACACACTTGCCCTATCCCTTCTGTTTCCGTGGGAACACCCACAAATTACTGGTAGATACCAGGGCCAACCACACTATGGTGGACCAGGTGTTTGCCAACTCTCAGCAATTAGACCAAGTGCCCAGCAGGTTCAAAGCATTACAAGTAGCTGACTCCTGCAGAGTTGCCATCACCCACAAGACAATACCCTTCTCTGTGAGAATGGGGAACATCCAGGTTAAGCTCTCTGGGCCAATCATGGCAGGGCTCAGCCACAACATAATTGCTGGTCTTGACTGGCTTTGGCACAACTGTCCCTACATCAATTGGGATACCTCTGTCATCACCCTCAACAGAAATGGGGTGGGGTTCCAGATTTACACTGTGTAAATGAGCAAGTTACTCCATGATACTGTGTTTGTCAGAATAACAGAGACAGGCTTGTACAATTTCAAGGAGGGAAACTAGACTTTAACCAATGCTCAGTCAAAGTTATCTGTGCTGAACCATCCAGGTTCCTTCCCTTGACCTTCTCACCACCACCAGCGCTTGCAGCACTCCTTGAGGAGTACAAGGATGTATTCAGTGAGACACTTGAAAAACTACCTCCTCCCTGGGAGATCCAGCACGCTGTACAACTTCAGGGGTTGTTACCTAAAGCACAACCATTATGCTGTCTCACACCAAAGAAAGCAAAACCCTCTGCCAGAACCTTGTGGACGCGCTCAATAAGGGCTTTATTTTCCTCTTGCTCTCTCCATATGGGGCAGCTGTCTTCTTTGTAGCTAAGAAGGATGGGTCCCTTTGCCTAGTCACAGACTACTGCGCCCTAAATGAGGTGACAGTTAAGAATAAGTACCCCCTGCCGCTGATTGACAACCTGTTTGATACACTTGCAGGTGCAAAGGTCTTTAGCAAGATCAATCTCACTGCAGGGTACAACCAGGTCCGCATTGCACCAGGGGATGAGGCAAAAACTGCCTTCTGCACACGCTAAAGGTAGTTTGAGTGTTGTGTCATGAACTTTGGAATGACCAACACTCCCTCCACCTTTGCCATGTTGATGAACAAAGCATTTGAGGAACTGATTAGAAAATGTGTGGTTGTGTACCTTGACAACATTATTGTCTTCAGTCAAGATCAAACCATGCACCTCCAACACCTCTGTGCTGTCCTTTAAACCCTTTGGAAAAATCAGCTAAAAGCTAAACCCTCCAAATGCAAGCTCCTCAATTTGGAGTTGCTATTCCTTGGGCACACCATCTTTGCCCAAGGGATAAAGCCTGACCCTGACAAAATCAAGGCAATCACCAGCATGCCGCCTCCCACTGATGTGAGCCAGGTGCAGACATTCCAATACATGGTTGCCTATGTACGCAAGTTCATTCCCAATTGCAGGAAACTAATTGCACCTCTCACTGAGCTCCTCAATACCAAACAGCGCTTCCATTGGACCCCTGTCAGAGATTGAGCCTTTGAGACGTTGAAGCAAAGTCTCACAACAGCACCAGTACTGCAGTTCCCTAATTGTAACCAACAGTACAAACTCGAGACTGATGCCTCCAAAAGGGCCATAGGGGGCGTGATAAGGGTAGAAACTGACAATGGTGTCTCCTCCCTGTGGCATATGAATCCAGGAAGCTCACTGACTTGGAACAACATTACCTAATACATGACAAAGAATTAGCGGCAATTGTACACTACATCAAGAAGTGGCGCTATTACCTGGAAGGGGCCACCTTTCCACCCTGCTTCCTGATAGACTACAAGTTGCTCCAGTACTTCAAAAAGCAGTCCCACTTGACACACTTCCAAGAAGGCTGGTTTGAGCGTCTATCCCCCTACCAGTTGTGCATCAAGTACAAGCCTGGAAAGGAACTCGTCACAGCTGACGCTCTTTTGTGACTCTACATAGCATCCATCACTAGAGATGATGACTTGGACCCAGATTGGCCCATGCTCTACCTTTGCCCTGAGGCAACTTGCTACAAAGGCCTTAATTCAGTAACCATCTCCAAGCTAAAGGATAACAAAAGTCAGTTCACCACAAATGCTGGAAATGTCTGCCGCCAGGCGTAGACAGGTGAAAAGATGCACTATATTCTCACCACACAACAAGGCAACACCATACTACACTACCACCAAACCCTGGGTCACATCAGAGGGCGTAACCTCTTTGAGATCATGAAACAGAAGATTTGGTGGCCGCGCATGCGTCAAGACATCTTGGATCTCCTTGAAACATATGTGTTGTGTGAAAAAACACATCTAAACTTGCACCCCCAAGTCTGTCCTGCCCATTAAGGCCATGGAACCCTTTAAACAGTGATCCCTCAACATTTTTGGATCCCCTGTAAGAAAGACTAGGCAAGAAGTACATCATTACGGCCATTGACTACTTCACCTGTTTACCAGTAGTGTGAGCAACCACTAACTATACTGCCACCACCATCACCTGTTTCATTAGCAAAGAAATTGTGGCCTGCTTTGGGCAGCCCAAACGTCTTATTACAGATGGTGAACCTTAGCTTGTTGGACATGTCATGAAGACATACTGTGCCCAGAACGCACTCCAACGTATAGTTACAACCCCCTACCATCCTCAAGCTGATGGACGTGTGGATTGGTTAAATGGCTCACTGGTTCAATTGATTGACAAGCTCTCATAAGAGCATCCTAACACCGCATGGACTGAACACCTACCCACCGCTCTACTTATCCTGAAAGCAAGAATCAACAGGGGCACAGGGTTCAGTCCCAGCACTCTGGCCTTCAGAACACCTGACAGTCTGACAGGAGTTGAACAGGGAAAGCTACGGTCCAAGGTTCCCAACAAGCCTCCCCTAGTCACAACTCCATCCCTAGACCAATGGTGTGCCAAAGCCCAGGAAATCAAACACAAGTGGATTGCAGGAGGGAAAAAGCACCTTGAAGCTAGATAGCTGTAGGTGACCCTTGTCTACACCCTCAATCCCAATTCTGCCAAGTTGGAACCCAACCACCTAGGGCCCTTCAAGATAGCTGCAGTCTATGACAACTACACTTATCAACTTGAAGATGCCCAAGGAAACACCAAGAAGCTTCAAAATGATTGCTTGCGCTCCTTCTGCGCCATCCCCATACAAAAGCTGTTTGTGCGGACCTTCCCAGACCTTCTGCAGACTTCATTCTTGGTGTCTGACAACAAGCAGGGGGCAAGGGGGTGTTGCAACCAAGTTTCCAGACTTGCCTGCTAATGTATCTTACAATACACAGGGGGCGCTCAATGAGTGCCCCTTGACGTATCTAACAACATGAATTAATTGGATGGCAATATCAAATGACGTGTACTTTATCCTAATTAGGAGTGCTACCAATTCAGCTTGCTGGTTCCTGCACAAGTTATTCCTTGGCTTCAAACCCTACATGGAACCCCCCACTATGCTACCCCCTTGTGGCCTTGTGGCTTTCCCCATATAGTATATTAATCACAATATTCTACAATAAATGATACCTTATTCTTATTATTCTGTCCTTTCTATTGGACTGTTGTCTTCCCTGATTCCAAGTACTGAATCCTCATTGGTTCAGTTGCAACAAGTCCATGAAGATTTTTGCACTTTTAGAGGCAACAGCTGAGTTCTTGCTGGAAGAAGAAATATAATACCTGAAGGGATCTCTTAAAACTTGGATGAAAGCATTAGCCTGAGCCTGCTCAAAATCAACCACAAGATGGGTATGATAAGGCAAGCTCTCAAACTGCTTTTTGGGAGTGGAGGTGTCTTCTTCTTGCACTCTCTGGTCTCATTGGGCTCCTCTTTGATGATGGGGATAATTTAACCCAATTTTGTTTAAAATTTTGAGAGCACAGACATAGGTGTCCTGATTCTTGATTAGAAGGAAATAAAATCAGGGAAGAAAATATTACCAAACTGCTCATGAATATTTCAAGATGGCTGAAGAACTTTGGTCAGGTTGAGAAAGTGCCATCAGCTATCCAGATTTTGCAACTAGAAGGTTGCACAAATCCTGGGAGGTTGCAAAGCAGATTATACACTCATTTCTGTTTGGGACAGCATCATGAAGGGGGAAGTGGTCATCATGAAGAGAAATCTTCTGATCTTTAGTTAAGACTAACTGGTCAATTGATGTTACACTGACATCTTCAGTGCTTAAAGTATATTGTTGATCAATTAAGTATTTCTGAAGCTTTGTGGCGTCGCTGACAGAGTCAAGTTGGAAGTCATTGAGATTTAGAAGAGCATCATTCACCACCTTAGTGAATGTTTTGCCCCTTGTGGTGGGGATAAACTGATAAAGAAACCAATGGACAAGTTGATACAGAGGATCAAAAGACTCACTGCAGTTATGGCCTACAGTTAAAACCTTGAATCTTGCAAACCCATAGATGGTTAGCTTTGATGGTCAGCAAAGGGTATCACATTTATAATGATGTTGCAGATAGACTTTTTTAAATGTTAAAGTTAAAGCTATAGTCCTTATAGACATAACTGGCACCTTCTTTCTTGAATATTATGGGATAAATTTCAGGAAAAGTGGTAGGCACATAAAAGGTTTCATCACTGTTTCAAATGTTGTGAACAGTGCTTATATCCCATAATTTACTTTGGTTCTCAGTTAATGCACCAGTCTCAGGCTGTTGCTCCTGCTCCTTCTAAGGCTTTGAGGTGGGTTGATAGTGACAGTTAAAGTCAAAGAGCTTCTCTTGGGGATCATAGAGGGAGTAAACAAAGGGAGAGTGAGGAGGGATAAGACTGTTTCCCTCTGGCTCTGGTAAGAACGTGGGTGTCTTGTGGGGACTTTATAATTAGCAGGATGATTTTTGGGGGTAGTTTTGGCCTTTTTAGACTTGGGAAAATTAGTCTTGGAGGCCTTGTGTATAGCTTTGGTGATTGACTTAAGAGGTATCTAAAATAAATTAGAATCAAAATATGAGCATTTTGGGGCCAGTTTTCAAAGGTAAAAATAAGATTTTTTTAAATATTAAAGTAGTAAGATTTTGTAATTAAAATTGTAGATAAAGCTTGTAAATATATACTATCAAAATTTAAAGTTTCTTTGTGTAAAAAAGTTATTTTTTGGTATCATAAGTATACACAGCTTTGAGTTTTGAATGAAAACTTGCAGTCAAAATAGAGTATTTGAGATGACGTAATTAGGATGCCATAGCTAATAAACATAGTGATTTTACACATTTTTTCTATTAAATTAAGAAATCCACAGTGAAGCTGTCATAACTAGTCCAAAGAGTAAAACTTGAATATTTCAAAAACTAGTTTTCAAAACTGAAGTTAAAAATTACCTAGTTGTTTAGAGGAGACCAAAAAATACATGTATTTCAATTTTTAGTGAACTTATTACATTTTTTATTTTTGTGGTTTTTAACATCAGATTGTACTTTTAAACAGTGAAAAGTAAGAGTTGCAATAGGGGCATTGATATAGCGTAGTGTGACTTCATATGTGATTTACCCTGATTTTCCCCTATCCATTACACACATCAAATCAATTGGGTTATTTGAAACCTAGTGGGATTTAAAGTGGTATAGATTGAAATGGCTAATCAGCACTGTTTATATTGAAAACACTAATAAAATATTTTATCAAGAAAACCTTCATCACTGTATTCACATATAGCAAAAGTGGGGGTTTCACCCAGCAATGATAATCACTATTAGGACTACCTTAGTGGTATTGTTGGAGGTTATTTCTATTATAAGTATCTTGGATTAATACTAGAGAAAATATTCTGATAGTATACAACATGCTTTGTTTTAGTGTGTGTATAGACTTATTTTAGTTTGTGATAAATGGTGTAAATCAAGATGAGGTAAATTTTAGATGGTGTGAACACGTCCCACACTAAGTGATTTCATATGTAAATAAAGTTAGAAAAATAAGGTTTAGTTGATTCAACTCAAAATAACAAAATTGAGATAGTGTAATTTTAAGATGCTGTAATAAAAAATTATAAGTGAATTTTAACTATGTTATTATTAATTCTATTTCTTTGTGATTAAAAATCACTAAGACAAAAAATGTCATCTCAAATCAAATTTGAGATGGAATTTTTTGGGATGCTGCTTTTGAGATAGCATAGCCTACCTCCTCCTTCTCAACACTATCCACTTGTCACATATGAAGCTTAAAATTCAAAAAAAATCAAAGAATTAGATCTAAGCTTAAATTAATAATTGTCACACTATGGGTGCTTGACAACTCTCATCAAATTGACACCTTATCAGAGTGATTAGCATAGAGAGCTTCTTAATGTTTTAACACATACCATGGTAAATAAACCACCCCCAGCTCATCCCAGAATAATACTATTACTAATAAAAATCTTTGTGTTCATTAAATTTTTTAACTTATTTTTAATTTTTTCACCTTTTAAACTGCCTTGATTTTTGCTTAACTTTCAAACTTGTTGTTAATTTAGGCAAGGTTTATATGTAAAGCACATAGTAAATTCAGATTTTTTGATTGAATCCAGGAAATCTGATAGTGTGACTTAAGCCTTTATTTTCACTTGATAGTGTCAGGATTGACAATTCTTCTTTTCTGGAAACCCAGGCCCAGGAGCAGGAATCAAACCCCAACCCTGGATTCCTTTGGGCTGTCGGGCTTGTGGACCACGGGACCGCCTGCCCACGTTTTTCTGGGATTGAGCCCCCACAAGCTGATATTGAGAAGGTTTACCCATGCGGTAAAAAGAGCCAAACTAAAGAAATCATTGCACCAAATGGAGGATTAATCACAGCACCTAATGGAGGTACTGATTTGGCAACTATTAGCTTCATAAACTTGAAGTCTACATCAGCAACCAATCAAGAGCCAACCCAGGAAAGAGTCACAGGCCTGCGGCCTGGTCCCATGACCTCAACACTAAAGCAAGATAATCAGGTAGCCAAATCAAGATTACTGATCAATGAAAGAACTCCCGGGCCAAGTGCCATTTGGCTGCCTTTGGACCCAAGCACCCATTTCCCCTGGCCCTGCCCTTCCCAATGCCTTGATGAACCCCCCATGGAAAATGTTAAGTTTGGAGGTGGGGTACTATATAGACCCAAAGACCCCACGCTTCAAACTTATTGCCATTTTTGAATAAAGGTTATGTTAATTTGGCTCATACAGCTATTGCCTTATTTTGTATTTGCTGTCTACCAATTCAGTTCAAAATCTCCTGGCCTGCCTGCCCCACTGCCTGCTATTTTCTGTCCTCCTGGTGTACCCTTTGGACCCTTCCACTTTATTGACTACCCTCTGAAGTCTGAATACAAGGAATATACCCTGGAAAAGATACTCAAACTCAATCCCCTGGCCCGCATACAATCTGCAGTTAGATACAACCGACAAGGCCCGTGGATATTTTCAACACCCAAATTGTTCAGAGGGAAATTCAACTATCTCCCTGCTTACAACCTGTCCATGGAACCGCCCATGATCCCAAACACTATGCTACTTTCTTGCCCAACCTCCCAACCAACCATTCTGGCAAGCTGTTTGGGATTGTGTACATCACCCTCACAGGGGTGATTGACACTATAATCCCGGCCGCCAGCCAATGGTCTTGGGTGGGGAAGTTGGCCTTGTACTTTTAAAGTTAGCTCCCCTCTTGTGGTGGACATTGCCCGCAAAAAACCCAGCCTAAGTTACCCCTGAAAACAACAGGCCGGCCACCCAAGACTGGATCCCTGACAGATAGTTAGAATTTAGGTTTTTTAAGCTTTTTGAGAGTGCCAAGCTTGACACTTTTCTAATAT
Organism: Entomophthora muscae; assembly: GCA_014839935.2. Lineage (NCBI taxonomy): Eukaryota > Fungi > Entomophthoromycota > Entomophthoromycetes > Entomophthorales > Entomophthoraceae > Entomophthora > Entomophthora muscae. Next base: position 111,130 of record QTSX02005129.1, read on the forward strand.
TTGGGTGGTTAGCCCCAATATTTTTATTTTTACTCAAAAACCTTATTTTTTGCTAATATGTTTTTTTAATCCCACTACACCTCCTAATTTCTTTTTTATTCATTATTTTTTACTTTTAAATATTTTTTTATTGATTTAGCCCTAAGATATTATGCTGAACCTAATATCTTTGAGGCTTCATCAAATATCACTTATTTCCTATGTTGTTAAACTTTATATATGCTTTGTGTTTCTATTTGCTTTGTATTGTTTTTTTCATGTTAATAAACTTTAAATTTATACTTCTTACTATTTTGCTTTACTATATTTTATTATTTTCTCTTCATCTACTTTCTTATTTTTATTTACAAAACTAACCTTTCTTTTTGCCAAGATCAAACAAGCTTACCAAGCAATCCAAGTGTGATGCCTCCACTGGCTCTAAGGCCTCTGTCACCACCCCAAGCACACTTAAAAGCCCCTAAGACCAAGACTTACCTCCCTCATCATCTTTCCTTCACCACTTTCCCCCAATAAAAGTGACAAAAATTCTAAAATTCATTCCTATTATTAGTCTGAGGCTGACTCAGAGTCCACAAAAGTATATCATACTAAGAAAAGAAAGGCTTACAAAGTGCCTGATACTTTCTCTGAAAAGAAGAAGGCCTCTAAGCAGGCCTCAAGGATCCCCTCTCCTTCTCCCTCTGATAGTTTATCTCTATCTCCCTCCTGATTATCTGTAGGAGTCCAAGGGCTACCCCAAGAAGTTTAAAACCACTGGCCATACAGCTTGGAATCCACTAAACATCCCAAACACTGAACTGAGAATGGGGGTTTAAAGTTCCCAATCACTTCCCCCATTACTTCCCCATCATTTCAGTGAAGGGTGACCCTGATTACATGACTAATTATTACATCTTCAACTATAATAATCAAAAGTGCCAAGCCAAGAGAAATAACTTTATGTGGAAAGGTAATTCTTATGGTGCCCACCTTAACACCAAAGAGTGGGAAAAGGTCACAGCCAGCAATGGTAGCACTCCTGTAAGCAGTCCGATTATCTCATAATTAGGATGCTCAAGAAGTATCTAGTACAGATAATACATTCCTCCTCCCACCTCTTTGCCTATGATCTGGATATCAAGGCCCTTAAGCACTTCAATCCCAATATAATAAAGTTGGTTCTGTCAAAACGGCAGGATTAACCCGCAAACAAGGTTCTAAATAAGCAGGTTTGTGACCCAAAATCTGACTTCCCTGTGACTCAGTCCCAAACAAGGAAGTCAACTCTGATTTCCAAAAGCAACAACAAGAACAAATGATGGTCTTATTTGGTGGGCAGCTTGATTTAGTGTCTGACCCTTTACCAGGAACAATCCATCCCCCTTCATCCAACTGAATGATCCACATAATCATTCTCCTCTTAAATTTATTCACAATAACTATATAATCCCTATCTCCAAATAAAGATAATTCTCTAGTTTTTCAATATTCCCCCCTTTTAACTCTGCTAAAACAGTACAGTTCTGATATTGGTAGCAGAAGTAGTTTTTCCATTCTACTTTTCCCCTCAAAATTCTGCCTGTTGTTTGTACTTGCCGCAGTCAAGAAATCTACAAAATAATCATATCTGGCCTCCCTGTATACTGGAAGCCCTATACACCAAGTACAAAAATACTGGAAGATTTTGTACTGTACCAAAACATGGTGATACCAGTCTCTGCCTTCAACATTCTATCAGCACAAGGGTTCTTCCAATCACCTACCACCACCCCTTGTGTGACAGAAAAAATTATCATGCCTGCCCATGTAGCCCAGCACCTGCGCAGCGCTGCCTTAGAGTAATTTAATGGAGCCAATGACAACAATGCCACAGCATGGATACAATCAGCACAGAACAAATTAGCGCAAATGGAATTCCTGCAAAGATTCTGGATTGTAGATATATCCATCTGCATTACACACAACACAGGCCCATGATGCAATAAATGGCATAAAAACCACACTGAGAAAGACTGGAATACTTTCAAACAGGACTTCTTAGCAAGATTTTTAATGAAGGACACTGCCCTCATGATTATACATCAAGTAAAGAACCTGACCCAGACTGGTACAGTGAAGGAGCTCACCTGCGTGTACAAAAAGCTCCGCCTACGGGCACCTTCTGACATGACATTTGACAATCTAGCTACACATTTCATGTACTACAACACACTTAAGCCACACGTGATGAGGCAGTCAACCTGGACCAAGTAAGCAATCTGCAGAGTCTCTACTGTGAGGCATAGAAGGCAGAGCAGATGTTGAATTCCCTCCACAAAGCTCAGGTTAAAGAGAGAAAGACCCAAGGATTTTCACCCATCAGGTTGTGCCAATTGCCCTCCACCTGGCAACAGCAATAACAACAATGATGCAAGCCATAAGCCTGCAGGATCAAACAACCACAGTTGCAGGAATAATGAACAATCAAACTGCACTCACTTCAGGGTCAGTACTACAAGGATAATCAGGATGAGGGAAAAGCCCAGGGAGAGCACTAAGCAAGCAAAGCTCTCCCCGCCAAACTCTTGCCTTGCCCAACAACAAGTACCGCCCCAAATATTTAGACCAATGTCCAATGATCCAGGTCCCCTCAGATAACCCAGTACTATACACCATTTCCAGACATCCCAATAAATTGATGTCTTTCCCTTTCTGCTTTTGAAGTTACACCGGTTCTGTGTTCCTGGACTCAGGTGCAAATCACACACTTGTTAACAGCACCTTTGTGGACAAGTTCAAACTAGCCACTAATCCTTTGTGTATTAAAAACTTGGTCCTAGCTGATGAATACCACATTACTGTGACACATAAGACACCCCCTTCTTTATTGCGCTAGAGAATCTGCACTCCACCATCCAAGAACCCGTCATCAACTTCCCTAGGTTTGATGTCTTTCTTGGTCTGGACTAGCTACAGAAAAACAGCCTGCATGTGGACTGGTTTACTTCAGTGTTAACCATCAAGCGTGAAGGAGTACACCATCAAATTTACCCTGACTCTGTGGACTAACTCTTGCAAGACCACATCTTTGTGTGCATCACAGAGACACATGAAGAACAGGATAACCCCAAAACAATTAATTTGGACTATTGCCAATACAAGATCATAAACTGCAAGGACCAACAAGACGCAATCATCCCCAAGACCAGGGAATTGTGAAATGCCACCCTAAGATCTTCAAGGAAGCCTTACCAGGGTGCCTCCAGAAAAACATATACAACACTCCATCCAGCTCAAAGAAGCAGTACCTAAGGCTCAAACTATATACTGCCTTATTCCAAATGAAGACAACACATTACGCGCATATCTCAAGGAAGCATTGGAGAAAGGACTAATCTGCCCATCTCAATTTTCCTTTGGTGCTGCTGTATTTTTTGTGGTAAAGAAGGTTGGGTCTCTTAGACTTTTTACCAACTACTGATCTCTGAATGAAGTCACTATTAATAACTGCTAACCGCTCCTGCTTATCAAAATATCTTCAACACCTTGGGCAGGACAACTTTCTTATCTAAGACAATCTGACAGCAGGCTATAACCAGACCCAAACAAAAAAGAAGACATAACCAAGACAGCCTTCTGCACTAATTATGGTTCTTACAAATGTGTTGTGCTCAACTTTGGGATGACAAATTCACCATTGATCTTTGTCACCTTCATGAATGAAGTCTTTGCACCTCATATTGGTAAGCACACACTGGTATAACTAGACAAAATAATTGTGTACATCCCCTCAGTAGAACAACATCACAAAGACATGGAAGCTGTCTTCAAACCCCTGGAATAGCACAAACTATTTATCAAACCATCCAAATGTCAGTTCTTTTGCAAACAGCTACTATTCCTTGGGAATTTAGTGTCAAAAGATGGCATCAAAACCAATGAACAGAAGATTCAGGCCACCTTTAAGATGCCGCCCCCAAGGACAAAACAGAGCTCTGCATCTTCTTGGGGATGATAGCCTACATTCAAAGATTTATAACTGACTGTGGTGTTCTGATGGCTCCCCTATCTGCAATAACAGGGATCAAATCCAAGTTTGTATGGACTCCACAATGAGACCTTTGTTTCAGCTTCCTCAAGGAGAAATTTATATATTCCCCATATTCTACAATACCCCAAACAAGATAGGGACTATCAGATAGAAACCAACACCTCAGATGCTTCCATTGGAGGTTACTCAGAATTAAAACAGATAACGGTAAATTCCTCCCCGTGGCCTACAAGTCCTGAAAGTTAACTGATGGCAAGTGCTGCTACCCAATACACAATAAGGAGCTACTGGCCATTATTCATTGCCTTATAAAATGGCACTGCTACCTGGAGCACCAGGAAGAACCCACTACCCTAACCAACCATAAGTCCCTCATTTACTTCAAAACCCAAGCCAACTTGTCCAGGCGCCAAGTGCGCTGGATGGAGATCCTAGAAAAATTCAACATGAACATTCAACATAAGCCAGGGCCCAAGTTGGTCATGGCCAATACCCTTTCTCAAATGTACATCCAAGCCACAAGAGGCAAAAACAGGCTCAACTCTAACTGGCCCTTCCTGGTGCTCCAAACCAAGAACAAAGAGTTCCCACCAGGTACCACCAATATCACTAAGGAAGCTGTCATCAAAAATGAGCACCTCTTCACTGACATATATAGCACCTTTATTGAAAAATGGCCAACAAAAGCACTATCATGTACATCCCCATGCACCAAAGAGTTGACCCTATTTTCTTTTACTATCAAGACCTAGGTCATACAAAGAGCCAAAATCTCTATGAATTCTTAAAGCATAAATCATGGTGGCCAACCTTATACTGAGATGTAAAGGAGGTCCTTGAACAATATGAAGTATGAAAAAAGTTTGCAAAGAGTGATACCCCACCAAAATCTGTGTTACCAATCCACTCCCAACTACCCTTCAAGGTGTGGGCCCTTGACATTGTTGGGCTAATGTTGGAAAAATGCAACAACAAGAAATACATTATCACTTCCATTGACTTTACCACTTGCTGGCCGGTAGCTCAAGCAGTGAAATACATAATGGCAACAACATTTGACAATTTATTGGAAATAAAATAATTAGCAAGTTTGGCAAACCCAAACTATTATCACAGACAGAGGCAAAAAATTGACCTCAGAAAGCACCAACATCTACCTCACAAAGAATGGAGTTAAACATACTGTAAATTTACTTCCCCCTTTGGCCCTGGATTGAACCATTTCCCCCTGCTGCACCAAGAAAGGCCTCAAAATAGCAGCCAAGCCACTTAATTTCTTAGGGGATTTGGCGCACACTGTGGATGAGAGATTTGTTCTGGCCTACCTTACAGATCTTCTAGATCTGGTTGCCCCGCCCTGGGAAGAAACACTGATTAATTTGGATTATTTGTTGGCATGGTGTCACCCACTTTTAAAAACAATCAGAAATACCCAATCAAAAGATGTCACATCAATGCCCAGAAATTCAAATGAATCTGAAATGTCTGGGATGCCTTCCAGCCAATCAGGTGGATCTGCAGAAACTACCTTGGAACTCTCTAGCACCCCTGGCCTTGGCCAGAAAAATTTCTCTCCTAGCCAATTGGATGCAAAACTTGTGGTCATGCGATTTATTTCCTAGCAGCTCATCCCTTTTAACAATGCCAGGGGACTTTGAGTCCCCTGCTTGTAAATTTTCCAACTTATTAAAACATGGAAGCAGTTGTTTTAAGATTTGTCATTTGTTTTTTGTCTCTTTTTGGAGTCTTCTTTAATCCTAAACAAAGTGTTAGTTGTTTCCACATTAAATCTTACCATTATACTGTCCCTTCCAAACCCAGTTGTCTCTTCAAAGTCCCTAAACATAGAGTTAATACATAGTTGTTGTGTTCTCTACTTACGCTTTCAAATTTAATGTTCAAACTCAAAAATTCAGCTTAAAAATTCATATAAATCTTATTATCAATTTGAGATTATTCTTGATTTTATCAATTTTAACCTTCTTTTGCATTCACGCCTGTCTAAGCTATCTGAGACTGTTGCCAAGGCTCCCAAGTGCATACTGCTGTTTCCTATCTGGTTTTCTTGTGGCTGTTCCACCCACATATATTATTAATACTTTGAGATTTAAAAATAGGATCCTTAAAATAAAAAATTTGTGGACTTTGCAACTATGATTCTCCCTGTTCTAAAATTTGTGGTGTTTTCTCTGGCTCCCTTTTTTCTTCTTCTTTGGACAACTTTCCCTGATTTATGATCCTGAATCTTCTCTTCTGCTTGACTTGTGGGAGACAATCTTTCTGGTCTCCTGCACCTTCCTGGTGGACTACTTATCTCCGGGGAGGCTATAGTCAAGAGCTTGACTTGCAATGACTTGGACTTACATGCTGTTGATCACACTATGCCTGCCCTTTAATTAGAGGATGTTCCAGTGCCTACTCTTCTCAGTCTGGAAGGGAATGGCTTGGTACCCCTTCAAGCGCCTGTGAAGTTGCCTCCTTCTCCCACTTGTACGCCCTGGTTGCTCACTGGGTTAGTGCTGATGGGGTTGAATGTGTAATTTCCTCAGTTTTCCCCTGTGTCCTCTCTTTGGTCCCTTCTCTAAGCGGCCATCCCATTACTCCACTGGGTGGCATCCTGGTGGTTAATCTTGCCAGTATGGGAGCCAAAATTAGTTAGTTTAGACCCCCTCTCTTACACACACTGTAACCACGCCCTACCACCCTCAGGCAAATGGCCAAATTTGAGTAATTGAATGGCAGCCTAGTACAAGCTCTTGCCAAGCTCACAGCCAGGAGACCTGAGGACTGGGCCAAACAACTACCAACTGTACTCCTTGTATGCCACACCTAAGTGAACAGATCCACTGTTAAGAGCCCTTTTAAGCTTGTATACAGCACACAACCAAACATTATCCAAGCCCTCACCGGGCCAAAGCTGGAAATACCCAGCAAAGTTCCACCTTGTTCAGCACCACAAGTAGTACAAGACAACAGTGACCAGCTCAAGAAGGAAGAAAGATGGCTTTGAGACAATTTTGTCTCTATCTACGCCAGGCATAAATTTGGGGATAAAGTCAGGGTGATAAACACAAATAGAAGCAAGCTAAAGCCCAAGAAAGTGAGCCCCACCATTATATTAAAAGTAAACAAAAACAACCCTTACCTGGTACAAGGACTCAGTAAACGTAAACAAGACAAAGTCCTACACCACAATCAATTCAACCTTGCAAAGCTCAACAGAAGCAACAAGAGGCCATTCTACCCACATACAAACAACAACTAGTCTAGTACGGCGCCCGGGCCCCTGACAACTTCCCTGATGACCTCCCTCCAGAAAAGGCCAACCTTCAGCTGGGGGTGTTGAAACAGCAGGATTGACCCGCCAACAATTTTCAAATTAAGCAGGTTTTTGACCCACAATTCAACTTCCCTGTGACTTGGTCTCAAACAAGGAAGTTGACTTGAATTCCCAAAAGCAACAACATGAACAAACAATGATCCTATTTGGTGGACAACTCAATTTGGCGCCTGGCTCTTTATAAGGAACAAGCCGCCCTCTTCACCATCCAATTGAATGATCTACATGATCATGTTTCTCTTAAAATGATTCATAACAACTATATAATCCCTATCTCTAAATAAAGATAATTATCTAGTTTTCCAATATTTTCCCCTTGTAACTCTGCTAAAACAGCACAGTTACAGCATTTCTAACACAGGAGCAGCTAGTAAAGTTCATAGGTACAATCACACTGCCACAAATCCTCATCCCCAAGACTTTCTATGTTCTCTCTGAGCTCACACTCACACATGAGCTTAAGAAACTTCAAAGTGGAGTGCACTTGCTCTTGTGCAATAATGGGCCAGCTGTCAAGGACCATATCATCTGCTAATTAACTCAGCAGAACCTTATGAGGTTGAAAAGGGCAACAACCTGGCTAATTGACAGTATATTTTCCACCTTCCCCCAGAGGTTTATCAGCTTGTGATGGTCTATGCCCATATAGTCATCCAGGTGATTATGTTTCTGTTTTTCCTCCTCCCTGGGGCCACCAAGGCTATTTATACCAGGGATTTTTACATCCTCTTCTGTGAGATTGCCCTCCAGTCCTCCAAAAACAATGCAAAGAAGGCTATCATAACTGTTCTGACCTCCCAATGCTGAAAAGGACCAGGTCACTCTAGATGTTGAGGAACAGGTAAAGCTGAGAGCTCTTGGTCCACAGATATGCATTATGGTCTTTAAGCCTGCTCAGTTCAATGCATATGAGCAGCTGTTTGCTGGTGAAGTGCAGGGGGGCTGCTTTCATATACGTCAAGCAGTGGCTTGCAATGTGTAAGCCAATGTAGAGCTGATTAATTTGTCCTGTGGGGATACCTGAGACATCTTTAAACTTTTCCTGGCATAATTTAGTGCCTTGGCTTTTTTAAAGCTCAAGCAAACTGTGTAGGAGTATGGGGTTCTCTCCAAGGGTCCCTACATAGTTAAGCATAAAGAGTTTAAGACTTTACTGGAGTACTTTGAGCCTCAGTTAATAGGTAAGGTTATCCCTTAAAGTCAAGGCAAGTCCAGAGCCAAGGCCTTATGTGCCAGGGAGCCAGGATTCATGAGAGGCACTAGCAGAAGCAGGTGGGGGACTGCCTGGCCAGTATGGAGTACCCATCATGGTATGGGTGCTAACTTGAGTACATAGGAGAAGGATTGACTTAGCAGGAACCAAGAACTGCTAGACAGGACCACAGAAACCATTAACACAGTTAATATGATATACATCACACAAAAGAGTTGTGTAGATGTGATCTCATTTGTGATATCAGATTCTTGTGGGCAGTTGGGCTGCAGGGTAATAGGTGAAGTCATTGGAACTAGGTATGCAGTAAGGCAGTTGTAATTATCTCTGAAGAGCCAGGGCTGGAAGGTGTACCAGTAATATTCTTGGCCAAGAGGTTTCTGCATTAGGTGATCTGGCCAGGGGGTTGGCTAAGAGGATATTTTCTAGCGTAAACTCTGAGGAAGCCAGGCTCAACTGATATTCAGTAAAGTATATAGGGCCAAATGGGGAACCAGGAGGACAGAATAACACAGGCATGGGGTACATATAATCTATGAGTGAGGCAGCAGTTTGAACAAAGCCTGATGGTTTGGTCTGTAAATGGTAGAGGACAAATATGAAATAAGGAAATATATTATTGATCCAAAGGTTCATAACAGCTTTATTACTCAAAATTATGATAATGTTATTCCTAGGGTACTCAGGGTTTTATACTACTTTTTCTGGTAGCTCCATAAAACATGGGCCTTTGTTCCTCAGATATCTTAATGTTGGGGACCTGGTGATTTGGCTGGTTCTTAGGTTTGGCTTGCTCTTGATTGGTGGGTGTTGATTAATAGATACTACAGGCTTCTATTCCTTGACTTCTCTCTTAAAATCATGCAGCCTAACCTATTGTTTCTTGGCTCTGATACTGGTGTTTAACACTGGTTGGCGTTCATCAGTGGGGATAGCTTTGGATTTCTCCAACCCTCCATTTGGAAGACAACAATTTCAGCATAGGCTCAGTCTTTTTGTGGCGCACTCTATAGAGTAGACCTGTCTAATCTTAGCAAATCTGTTAGGCTTGTAGGGCACCTGCCAAACATCTCTCTGGATTGAGCCCTAAAAAACGTGGGCCCCTGTACCTCTGAGCTGGCAGGCTACAGGTGGTAGGAGCCAGTGTTTGATTCTTTCTCTGGGTTTTGCTTTAAGATTAAGAAAAAAATGATATTTATGGCATCATGTAGCGTCTAACCTGCTGCCATTAGCGGGAGCTGAAAATGTCTTCAGCAGTGAAGTCCTACTGCAAGCATCTCAAGTCTAAGTTTAGGCACCATCCCAAGTTTAATAAATTCTTCAACTCCTCCTCCAGTATGAGCAGGAGAAACTCATCTCTAAACTCAGATATCTTGTTTGTCATTTCCCTCACAAAGCCCTCCACCAAGTCTTCCCTGTTCACCAAGGCTATCCAGGACACCACCAGGGTAAAGCATAAGGATTCTGAGCTTAAGCATCTGGTTGAACTCATTTCAAATGCCCTCCTACAGGGGGCTGACATGAAAAAGACTAAGAAGCCTGAGGAATAAACCTTGCTCTGCTTTTTTCTTATATTTACTAAAACTTTTTAGTTTTAAGTTTTAACTTTGATATTCTTTACCTTATTTACATATCAATTATCTTTTTGGGTTTAGATGATAAGTTTCAGATGAACGTTTATAGCTGAAAACAGATGAAATGTAACAGTTTCTTCTAATTTACTAGCAAACATAGCATATTCCCTGTCATGCCTAATAAAGTATAGCAGATAAATATTATGATTTACTTACATTACTTCTGTGTATCTATGTTTTATATATTTTTCATTGTTAGAACTTAAATTTTTATGTTAAAATATATATTTATATAGTAAAGAGTATTTTTACACAGTAAAATAAGGTGTATTTACTTATTTATCCTTATTATTATTTGGCAAGGTATGTTTTATTGCATTTTTGAACTCTATATATTGTCTTAAGTATAATTTAGTAGTATAAATAAATTCTTATAGAAAATTTTTTCAGTACATCACATACTGTTATTTAAAAAAGCATCAACTTCCAGGAGCTGATAAAAAACCATATTCTAACTTTACTTGATAGTTGAATACCAGGTAGTTTGTTTCACCACAATTGCCATTAGAAAGGGCATACTTTTTCTTCTTTGGTAAACTATAGTAGGTTCCTATGATCTGTTTGAATACAAACATGATATTTTATATCCTTTAAATATATTCTAAAATGATTGGGTGTGCTTTATTGGCAGAGAAAATCAAAGAATATAAGATTAGAATAGATAACATCTTTATGCTAGAAATGATTGATATGCTTTTTGTGGCACTAAATGCTAGTTGGACGTTCCTACTATGCTTCACATTTCCAGGTAGCAACATGTACCCAATATGCAGAAGTCTAGAGCCATGGTATCACATATGACATAATTGTCTGTAGTGTCTTTGAGTTTTTGTTTTATCTCACAAGGGGAGTTATTGAGTATTCTGCACTCAACAGGATGTATCCCAAGTATTTACACCTTAACACACTCAATTTCTATGTGAAGCAGTTTCCCACCCACAGGCTGAAGTGTCTTGACTTTGGGTCTTAGGTGGGTAAAGTTGAGCTGAAATCTTGATTTTCTGACTCAGTATCTTTCAGAGGGTTTATTATGCAGCTTCAATAAGTGCTTGTATAATGGCTTATAGCTATTTTTGAGGAATAAGTGGTTTCTTATATCACCAATTTTCAAATTAGAAGCCAAAACAATGGAATTACTCAATCTCCCCAAGCTGAAGCAGCACCACCCTCAAGGTAAATTCCTAAGCATCAGTATTTAAAAATAAAAAATTTCTTAGTTTTGGAAACAAGAAAACCAAGGCAGTAGAAAAGGCTGTCTTCAAGATCTTAAAGGCTCTTCTGTTTCCAGATTCCAAAAAGAGGGTCTTTCTAAATTTAAAGACTGTGAGGTGTAATAAATTAGATAACAAAATTATTTATAAGCTTTTGGGAGAAGTTGAAAAGACTATAAAGCCTCTCAGCTTGGTTTTTAAGGTGGGGATAGGCCAATCAGTGACTGCTTGTACTTTGAAAGGTGCTACTTCAAACCCCCTTCCAATCTAAATCTGTTTAATTTATTTGAAAACTAGTTGATGCTATTATGAATTCATTGTCCCACAGTCAGAAAAAAGTGAGCTGGGCCAAAGCACTGCTTTTCCTATCTGTGACATGTGAAGGTGTATGATTGGCTGAATTATGTATATAATAGAAAATATGTTTGGCTTTAAATGTTCATATGTGGATTTTTCTTTATTAATGGTTCTCTGCAAGGAAGCTAGAGTGGAGACTATGGGCGAGATGCTTGCCAGATCTTTTATTGGAGCTACTGAAGACAAAATAAAAATTGGGGAATATTTTCACATGTTGGATTTATCAGTTGGTGTGAATTTTATATTATTTTAATGTACATGGTCTTCAAACAAAGATGGTTAAAGTGAATTGGTGAATATTTTTTATTGAGCTGGGTGAAATATTGCTTCAATCCACAGTTGGTGATGGTGGATCTGGGTGATGGGGGAGAAAGTGTTTGATTGAAAGCTGTATTTGGCAAGGAAAGCAACAAAGATAAGCTTGGGATGGGTCTTAAGAAGGGGAGTTCCAGGGAAGAAGGGATAGGCTTCTGAATAGGCAAGGCATCTACTGGAGTGTACCTTAAGCTTTGTGAAGTTGGTTGGGTAAAGTAACTTCCACCCTGTAAGGAAAGTGTCGCTTTCTCCAAATCTCGTCTCTAGGCTAATAGAGGTGTAGCTTGTGGGAAAGGGTTTGGTTTTGAGAACAGCAATATCCATACCATCAATTAACCCAAACATGGGATGGATGTGGATTTTATCAACTTGAACCTCAAAGCTTCCTATGGAAAGAGTATAATCTTGCATTTGAGTTGAGGAAATGCAACTGGCAAGGGTAACTAAGAATATGGGGTAAATCATGCTGCCAGAGCATTTTTGCTTGCCTTTGTAATTGAGCCTAGCCATGAAGCGTGTGTCAACATAATCCTTCCATGTGGGCTTCAACCCAAGCAGCGGGTGGCTGAATTGTGCCGCAGCCATGCTGATTAAGAGGATTAGCTTCATGAGACAAGGGTGATATCAATAATAAGGAAAGTGGTTTGCCCAACAGGCCGCTGATATATCCTTGTTCATCAAACCCTTCCTACAACTTATTCTCAGAGTTCAGCCGAGCCCTTATACTTTGGCTGGCATGTTGCTGTAAAGTGATCAGTTCACGCAAAATATTCTATACCTCAAGTATAACTCAGCCTTTAGCCTAAAAGTTAAAAAGATCAATTTTAAAAATAAATTAATTTATTTAAAAAGAAATATATCATTTAAAATCCCTTTGACATTGCATAGTAGAGCTGGCCCAATTCGCCGCAGTAGCTTATGAGCTTCTTCTGAAAGCTCACAAGACCAATGAACTCTAAATCTTTCATATTTCATTGCTTAAAATAGTTGGATTTAGTTTACTGTATATTTTTACTGTAAAGCCAAAGGCCAATTGTTGAAAGGTGCTATTACTGCAATCTGCAACAGTGCATACTGGTCTCGGAAACTTATTTGAGATAATGCTAAGTACAACTGCAGTTATGTCAACAGTACTCATATTGGTACTCTGTTGAAATGGGTACTGTTGGCCACAAAATGCCAATTTATTGAGGTAAGCAATAGTTGAGCACACTTAACTAGTGTGTTACTTTGACTTTAAAGATACAAGCCTAAAATCCTAGATATAAAAGTGCATATGTCAGCCCTTTTAATTCTTTCCCAAAATAAAATTTAACCTACTTTTAATATTAACTTTAGTATTGAAATCCCAATTTTTTAACCAAGGCAATAGCTTTGCACAAAAGTGCCAAAATTGGCATCGTATAAGTAAAAAATTCCTTTTTAATAAAGAAATACCATTCTTACAACACAGAATTTTTATTACTTATATTTTCATTGGGTTGATATATAAAGCTGGCCAAATCATATACAAAAGCTACACTGTTATTTGGTTATAAGCCCATTTCACAACATTCCGGTTCCTCCTGCTCATAAGCCCTTTCCCTAATAAATGACTCAATTGACAAGAAAAATTGCCTCTAACAAAAAAGGATATCACACCAGGATCAAGCATCCAAGCTCCAAGTGAATCCTAATCTTCCATAGCCTCATGGTATACATGAACAATATATGGCTTATCATTTCACTATATGACACACATTTATAATATTCAGTAAAGGTATCATTCTCTTCTTAACTTCACCTCTTATTTTTTATTATGAACTTCTACTTCGGGATTCCTGGCCCTAGCAGCTGGTCTTATGGGCAAATGTGATATGCAGAGGCATAGCTAGTAGGCAAGGACTACTATAGGATGAAATCTAACTTGATAATATACCAACAGGAGTAGCCTATCATTGACTAATATTCATCAGATGGCACCATAGAGTTACCTAACCCTATCTGTATTATATAGATGACTTCAAAGAGCTGGTTGATGGGGGCCTTTGAGGTATCCTCAATAATGGGCAGGTTTCTGGGCTCCAAGGTGAGCTTTAGCTCCATGGGTACAAGATAAACTCTCAAACAGCTGTATTAGTTGCTAGATACTTTAGGAATAGTGGCGCTTCAGACTGATTCTTGGATAGCCTGTTACAGATTTCTTTAACTTCCTAGGAGGTCAGCTAGAAGATATTTTTCAATTTAAGCCCTTGATTATAATTTGAAGAATATTTTTTAAATTTGTTGGGTCAAAGGGGGAAAGAAAAAAACATGTGCAATTAAGTTACAGGGCAGCTGGTTGGTCTGGAGTTATACCTGATGAGCTTACTGGTCTAGAAAGGGCATAGTATAGATGATATAGGATCAGAACCAGGTAAGGTATAGTTCTAGTGAACCAAAGATTCATAAAACTTACTCTATAATGATGATAAAGTTCAAGTCTTGGGTGTCAGGGCTCTTATACTGGTCTTATTAGGTACATGTCTGTTGGGATCAGCTCCTGAGGAGTCTGGGGAGGTTAATTATGAGGCCTGGTATGTTTAGGTAACACTAGGCTTCTGGGGCCACTTCCTGATCTAGTTTTTTAAAATTTCCCCATGAAGCTTTTGGTTTAGGCCCAATGTTCTGGAGGCCAGGCTGGCCAACAAAGCTCTTATAGGTGGTAAACTCTATCTTATTCTTGGATCAATTGTAGCTCCCTAATGGGATCTCTTTCTCTCATAACAAGTATAGTTCTAATAATACTGGGGATTTTAATGTGTTGTGTATTTCCTAGGGTTATTGGGGATCTCTTATACTCCCTTCAGACCAATTAATTAATCCAAAATTACTTTATTAATAATTTAGGACTTTTCTTGGTTTGCAGGTGGGCTGTGGGCAGAGTTGATTTTATAGGACCCCATATGGGCCGCAAACTTGATAGCCCACCAGGTATTGACTTGAGGATTGGGCCTTGGTTTTTTTAGGACTTATAAGTCTGCTTGTTTCTTAATCATTGGGAGTTCTTAGCTGCTATCTCACTTCTATTATCAATCCTGATATTGAGGGTGAAGCCTTTGTAAAATAGATTAGCTGTGTACTCTTTTAAGTTCATTGGTCCGCAGGAGGCATCAAGTGGGTGTTAGTGGTCTTGGAATACTTCTTATGGTGGATAAGTTGAGGGTGCTGGGCCTAAGATGTTAGATTAGAGGTAAAAAAGAGCAATTGTTATTTATGGTATCAAATGGGTGAACTAATGACTTGTTTTACTTTAAATAAGAAGGAAATGAAAATATAATCTTATATAGGAGGGCTCATTATAACCAGCTTTGGTATTTGTCCAGGGGGCTCATTTATCTTGAGCTTAGAAAAGCTATTCATGTGCAGGGCATCAGGAAGAAGAACTGTTGACCAATATGCAATCTGGCTTTTAGTTGATTGCATTATTGTTGAAAGCTTCTTCTTTAACCAAGCAATCTTTTCCTATGGATGAAAAATTAAACTGTGTTGAAGCCTTCTTTTTATCTTGTCAGTGCTTGGTTTAGAACCTCTTTTTCTGGGCATGTATTAACCTCATTTATGTTTCACTGGGTCTTGGGGCTAGTCCTGAATGAATTACTGGCTTAGATGTCAGGATAGTGTTATATTTCTGTCTTTGCAGATTTCTGATAGGCCATGGAAGCTATTATGACCAGTCTTATTCTAGTTGTTTTATCATTGGTTATGGGCAACAACACATTTTCAAGCTATTCATACTATCATTTGGAGAATATATTATTTACTCATTATCATCCATAGATTTCCCTTGGCCAATCCTGTTATTAAGGATAAAGAAGCTCTCTTTCAGAAATTTCCCCGATGGGGATCTACTTTGGGGTAACCACTTATTTTAGATCATATATGGGGGTTGTTGTGGGGTTTCTAGAATAAATGGACTATTTCTGAGGACCATGAGGAGGACAAAACATCTCTTTGTATCAATTTGGGTCAAAGGCTTCTGCAGGCCTCTGTTAAATTGTCCTAGATTTGAATTAAAAGTTAAATTCATATTCAGTTAAATCCTGCATCATAACCTTTTTTATTTCTGGTTCACATGGATTGCCACTCATGATAATCCTGGTACAATGTCTGGATTTTGCCTTGGGCTCAACTTTATTTGTTGATTGAGCCATTTCTTGAGGAAATTAATTCCCAGGAGGGAGTAATCAAATATGTTGCATCATATTCCTCTGGAGTATCAGAAGGAAGAGTAATGTATAAATTATTAAGTTATTTAAGAGATAACCTTAGTATTGATCAAGCTTGGCCTTGGAAACTGGTAGACAGGAGTCTCTTTGGGCTTGTGTTGCCTTAATTATCTGATTTGGTTGTGGTAAATCAGCTTAAATGTTGCTTGAGAGACAGTTCTTTTTATTGAATAGGTATTGTTTGGCTTGATTTATATTATTACACCAGACCTCTTAGTCCAGGGGCCATCTTGTGTTGTTTGTGGTTGACTACCAAAGTCCCCCTAC
Organism: Entomophthora muscae; assembly: GCA_014839935.2. Taxonomy (NCBI): domain Eukaryota; kingdom Fungi; phylum Entomophthoromycota; class Entomophthoromycetes; order Entomophthorales; family Entomophthoraceae; genus Entomophthora; species Entomophthora muscae. The sequence goes on from QTSX02005129.1 coordinate 127,726, forward strand.
TTTGAATCTGTTGTGAAGGACCATACTCACACTGTTTCAATTTTGTCTTTGGTGGGTTTGTGTTTTGAAACTGATTCAAGAATCCTGTCCTTTATTTTTGTTTCTCAAGATTGTGTTAATTCTGTAAAGTGAGTTGATCACATTGCACTTTATCTTTTATGCCACAGTGGTATGCACTCCACATGCGCAGGTGAACCTTGATCTAACTGCTCTGGTAGTTTTTTTGTGGTAACAAAAGATATTATATAGATTACTTTCATTCCCTAATAAAATCTAAAGTTGTTTTACATTCATTTTTGATTTGTATTGGTCAGAAATATTCCTGAAACCAGTATCTATGTAACCAACTTAACTCTAATAAGGCAAGAACAGAAAAGCATCCCACCATCCAGGCCATAAGATATTCAATAAACACCTCAAACAAGAAAGATTTATGAACCAAACAAATTAAGTATCTAAACAGAACTTAAAATGAGCAATAATATTTTAATCACCAAGCAGACGCCCACCACCACCCACCCTGCCAGTCAGGCAGCCAGCTTGCCTGCGCGCACCTGCCATCACTGAGCAGGAGTCTGCTGCTGCCCATCCTTCCAGCCAACCACCCAGTCAACCATCTGCCACCTGCTCAGCTGACCAGTCCCCCTCCACTCCCTGGGGAAATAGCCAAATAGGGAAACCAAAAAAGGTAACTTCCCCAGATCCTCATTTGGGGGACTGCTGCTCATATTAGGAATCACTTCAATGCAGAAGGGGCTGACAAGCTCATCAACACACAAATTCATGCCCTCACATTCAGTAAGTGAATTTGGGTGCATGAAAATATGCCAACAAACACCATGTCAATGAAAATTGTATTTTGGCCAAACATTCTCACTTGCCAACACCTAATGCCAGCCAAGAAAGGGGAATTCATAAGCTTCCAAATGTATTAGGCTCTCCATCCAATACTTTCTGATATTCCTGCCCTGCAGGGGCACTACTCTATAATAAAGAATCATTCCTTGATGATGGTTTGAGCTATCATTGAGAGAATTGACCCTCTTTAATACCACTTTAAACATTACTCTCAACAGAAACTAGGATATATAGTAGTTTTCAAAGCTGTGAAGACAAGCAAAAATAAATCATATATAAGAGAGATGAATTCATATTTAAACAAAATCAACTCAGATCAAACAAAATTAATGAGAATAAATTTAAATTAAATTATAATAGATTCAAGTTAAATTCTATTTTGCTCTGAGCTGATTTAATTTTTTTCAAAGTTGAGCTTGTCTTGCTTACAGATGACTCAATTTCCCTTTTTGCCACAGCTTTGAAAGCTACCATATCTCTAAGCTTAGTTACCCTTTCCCAGGATCAGAAGATGAATCTATTTGCCTTTTTTCTTTGCTAATAGCTTATCTTGGGTTTGAGGGCCACCAGTTCAATTCCAATCAGTATGGGCCAGTGCTGGGCAACACCAACAATATTTATTATGAGGAACAAACAAAACTAGCTTATTCTTACACTTATCTCTGGCCCCTACTGGAGCCCTCTAAGTCCATCATGTCTATTGATGTCTATATTGCTAAGTTTGTTGAGCCCTCATACTTGGCTGTGTTAACATCCTATATGATGTGTTGTTACAGTATCCTCAGTTCTTCTGCACCTGTTCTTTAGCCACATCTAAAAGAGCCATCTAAGATTAAGCTTTCCTAGGACCTTAAGTTAATAACACTATTCATCTCTGAAGGCTAATATCTGGCTTAGTACAAACCCAATCCTACTGTTAGGATTTCCCATTGTGTTCCTTGGTTGCGCCCAAGTACACAACACCCAGGATAGAATTTAAGCTTAGTTTGTTTAGCCCCTCTATCTCATAAAGTCAGTGCTAGCCATTTTGAGATAGACCCTCTAAAATAGGCAATAATGACTAAGAACTTGCAAATATTTCTTTTTTTAGATAATAGCATATCTGTGATGGTCCACATGGAAGCAGTTTTGCAGGCAAGGGTTGATTTGGCTTCAAATAAAGACGCTATGCTGAAAGTTGGTTATGGATAGTAGTTTTGAGACAGGTAGAGGCCTAGTAGGTAACTGTGGCTACTAGGGAAGGTAAGACTAGTAGGTAACTTTGGCTGCTAGGATGTTGATTGAGAAGTTTGAAGCCAGAAGGTAACATTGACTGTTGAGGGTTGATCAGGTGTCTTCACCCAGTAGGGAACATGGGCTACTGGGATAAGGAATGGAGTAACCCAGTAGTTAACAGGTGGCTATAAGAACTGGTAGGACAGACGGTGCAGTAGGTAACAGAGAGCTACCAGGAAGAAATGTGCTGAGGTAGCTCAAAAGGATCCCTTGGCTACTTGCAGGAGGTCTGTAAGTGGGGCCCTTACTTAACAGACTGGTAAGGGATTATTGTTCATGTTTCCCCAGAGGCCTTGGGGAGGTCCTAAAGCTACCATTTGGAGCATGGATATGCTCATGGGTGTCATCAGGGAAGCAGCTGCAGAACTTGATGATGATCAGGACTCTGGGAAGTAAAGTTTGTTACTTTGTGCCTGAAAGCTCAGGATTAACCACCTGAGTGAGTAAAAACAACTGAATAGACATGAGGATTGTCTATGGTTGATGGCCTATGGTGGTGTTCACTTACAGGGGCCCAGTCAAAGGCTAACCTACTTGAGGAAGTCTTATTGTCTGAGACTGAGACATTAGTGATGGGGACTGAGCAATGGAACCCAGAAGTGGTTCATAGGAAAAGATCCTAGTGAAAACTAGTAATAAAGGACTGGATGATCACAGTGAAGACTAGTTGAAGGACTGGAGGATCCTGGGAACCTAGGTGGTTAATATAAGGAAAGGAACCTAGATGGTTCATAGGCAGGACTAGCAAACAGACTAGGAAAGACTAGCTGATGGACTAGAAAGGACTTGCTGAAGGGTCAGAAGATCATGGAGAAGGACTAGCTGAAGGTATGGAAGATCATGGAGCAGGACTTGCTGAAGGTCTAGAAGATTGTAGAGAAGGACTAGCTGGAGAATTGAAAGTTGTTTAAAAGGAATCATCAGAAGCAGATGTAGGAGCAGGAATGCTGGATTTGGACTCTTGGAAGTAGGATTAGTAACAAGAAAGAAGCAGTAAAATAATTAATTAAAAATGCCAAAATATATAATAAAAATATTGGAATTAATATCTTTTATAAAAAAAGAAAGGAAAAGGAAATGATTCAGAGAAATTAACCTGTTAATTTATTAAGATTTGATTGAGTAGTTGGAAGCCAAAGATGCCGGAACCAAGATGGGGAAACTGTTTGGACAAAGGCTCAAGTTTTGCCAACATGGTTGAGAAAGGCAAGAAGCAAGCAACAGGCAAGTTCAAAGTGCTAAAATGTTGAGAAAATGGGGAGAAACTTGGAGAAACGTTGAAGAATTAAGGGTTCAAAAATACCTTAAGTAAAACATATATGGAAGCACTCAAGTTTTACCAGAGAAAAATGACAGGAAACATGGCAAAATTGTTCAAACGCAGAGCAGTTGTTTATCCGGAGCTAGACAGCGCCAGGTTTGAGCCAGGGTCAAGAGCAACTTGTTTGGGTAAATATTTTGGAAAATCTTTTCAATCCAGGCATTTGATTGGCTGTAGGCCAAAGTCTATTCAATCACTGTTTTAATGGCTTTAACTGAAGGGGTTAATCCTAAAAATGAAGGAATTAAGCAGAAAAAGCAGGGTTTTAATTGGCTTAAGTAAGTTAAAAGATTTAATTTATTATAGAACAGGAAAACCTGGATAGTTTAAGCCTGAAAACCCAAAAGTTCTGAGAGAAAAAGGACTGAAATAAGGATTTATAAAAGGGAGTTTAATCTGAGACTTTTCAGGGACTGGATCAAGTGGAATAACAAGACCACTAAAGCTATAAAGAGAGCTGGAGATCAAGATAAAGGTTCAGAAGCCCAATAAAAAGGTGCAGGAGCCCAAGATTAAGGAGCTGGGGCCTAAGATAAAGGAGCTTAAGTTGATCAAGAAACAGGAGTCTATTAATAAGGTGCAGGAGTCTAAGACCAAGTACAAGGAGTCCAAGAGATTGTTGGAGGACTCCAAGTATTTGCACATCTATATTGTTTCCCAGACCCCCAGGCAATATAACAGAAGGTTTCCAAGGGGATCTTCCTTCTGAAAGCAAATAAAAGCCTATTTTGACCCCTGCCCAAATTTTAGTAGCAAAGGTAAACCCTATGAGTGAGTTGACCAATATCTTCTACCCTAGCCAAGGGGATTAGGGCACCTACTGCCAAAGCTGTTGAAGGTTTGCCACTTATAAGTCTTCCCAGGAGGAGTGAGAGAGATTAACTAGACACCTTGAGATGACAGATAAGGGAAGGGAGTTTATTGGAAGTGAGTTTGTAAGACTATTACAGGATTGTTATTGGCTTACAGAGGGACTAGCACCAGCTGAAGTACAAGTGCATGATGGGGATGCCCGCCTAGTGATAGGGAAATTGCTGGAAGAGTTTACAGTAATGCAGACCAAGTATAAGAGACTTCTGAAAAGCCACTTATCACTACTAGGGAATGACAACTCCTTCCAGTTGGTCCCTGACTATGACCCTGGACACACTATGGGGACTGATAAACAGGAACCCCAAAATATCATATATGAATTCAACTTTCTCAGGGTCAGGTTTCTCTCTAACTTTGCTTATAATATAGCATATGAACAGTAATCTGTTTAAAAGGAACTCATATTTGGATACTTTAGAAATTAGTCAAAATTTTCTGAGAAGCGTGAGTACTGTGTAGATGTCTTTGTGGTGTTGTTCTCAGCCAGGATTTTAGATGGTTGTGATATCCATTTAGGCTACATTGTGCTTTACAATGTTCTCTTTGAACGCTTTTGTCAGGAACATTGATTCATCTATTCCTGACAACAACAAGGAATCACAATCCTCACTAGGGTGTATTATCTCTCCTCCTGAAATTGGTTTTTCTTTAGCTCCTAGAAATGAATTATTAGTAGGTAGTATGCTGAAATAATTACCTGATTATATTGGAAATTCATTTCTGGAGCCCCACCTCTGTAACACAGCAGGAATCAAACCCAGGTCTACTCTCCAGTTGTTCAAATCCCTAGTTAAAGTCAACATTTTTAATTCAAACTTACCTTTACACCTAACCAAGATTGGGCTCTGCAGCCAATCAGAGTTTACGCTTGGTTCTTCCTGCTTCAAACCCGCTTTTGCTTTGCGGTTGGATAAAACAGTCAAACCGCCAAGCTCTGTACTTGGTGTTGAAATAGATAACGCCAGGTTATCTACTTCTGGTGGTTGTATTAACCACCAGGAGTCTCCCCCCAGCTTGTGTCTCCACCAGCTGGGGTAAATAATACCTAGCTGTTTGTGGTGCAAGCAGGGGATAGTTTATATTTTTTAAAAAGGTTACTTAAAATGTGATTTTTTAAAAAAGATTTTCTCTGCCAAGTCTTTCCCTCAATTTCCCCAACATTGTTCCCCAGTCTCCTTTTAACACTACAATTTAAGAGTCTTAAAGAGCCTATATATGGCTCCATTTTTCAAAGCTGATAGTTGTTCAGTTAATAAAGTCAATTTCTTCAAACCTAGTTGATTTAATTTTGTTTGTGTCCTTCTTGATATCCAACACTATGATACTATCCAAGTACTCCCAAGGGGGGCCATTTGGGTATAAATGGTTGGTTTGGCTGCTGCTGGTACAGACCTTGGTAGCAAGTGTATCCCTTGGAACCAGAGCAGATTCTGGTTTGTCTGTATCAGGATTGACAATCTATTACCCCGGGGAACCCGGGCCCAAGGGTGGGATTCAAACCCTGAACCTACATTCCTGCGGGCCGCTGGGCCCATGGACCAAGGACCTGCCCGCCCGCATTTTTTGGGATCAAGCACCTTCAAGCTGAGGCTCCTGCTAAGCCCAAAAGCCAGAATACCTGTGTCAGCTTGACCATAGTGGCGCCCAAAGAGGAGCCTCTTGAATTGCCTAATGGAAGCAGAGATGACGCCTCTGTGAATTTCATGAGTTTGAAGTTCTCTCAAGTGACCAATCAAACCCTACTGCCAAAGATAAACCCAGGCTTTGGGCCCAGTCCCGTGACCACAACAAAGAATCAAGAAAATCAAGTGGCCAAATTGGACGTTCTAACCAATGAGAGAACACCTAGCCAAGGTGCCATTTTGCCGCTCCCATACCCAGGCCCTCTGGCTGCCCGCCTGCATTTTTCCTGATATTTTGATGAAGCCCTGATGGAAAATACTAAGTTTGGAGGCAGAATGCTATATATGCCTATAGATTCTGCGCTTGAACCTTATTGCCATTTTTAAATAAAGGTTATGTTACTTCGGCTTTTAAAGCTATTGCCATATTTTGTATTTGCTATCTATAAATTCAGTTCAAGATCTCCCAGCCCTCCTGCCCCACTGCCTGCAGTTTTCTGTCCATCTGGTGCACCCTTTGGGCCTGTTCACTTCACTGATTATCCCTTGAAGCCTGAATATAAGGATTATACACCAGAGAAAATCCTCAAACTTGATCTGCTAGCCTGCATCCAATCCGCCATTAAATACAACCGCCAAGGCCTGTGGATATTCTCAACCCCAAAACTGTTCAGAGGAAAATTCAATTATCTTCCGGCCTACAATATCTATATGGAACTGCCCATAACACCCAAACCAATGCCAGCCTCTTCAACTAACCTTCCAACCGACCATACCAACAAGCTTTTCAGAATAATGTACATCACCCTCACAGGGGTGGTGGGCACCATTGTACCGGCTGCCCACCTGTGGTCTTGGGTGGGGAAGTCTGCTTCCTACCTTCTAAAGTTAGCTCCTCTCTTGTGGTGGGCCCTGCCCGCAAAAAACCTGGCCCAAGTTACCCCCGGAAACGGCAGGCCAGCCGCCTGAGACTGGATCCCTGACAGTCTGACCCTCCCTATCTTGATAAATTGTGGCGCCAAGTGATACCCAACATTTGGTACACCACCACGCCCTTGTCCACCAATCCTCCTGTTACAGAGAAATAACGTGTAATGGGCAAAAATCAGCCTGCTACCCCTTCCTTGTTCCACCCTTTGGCTTTGGCCTTCCTTCTCAGCTACCTAGGAGCATACTTCCTCCTTGGTAGATTCAATCCCCTCCTGGTGCAATATTGTTTGCTTGGGGAGCTATTCCATATGGGAATGGTATCCATCCCTGTTGGTTCCTTGGTCACAGGTTTGAACCCTTCTGCGGCCATACACCTGCTTGGTGGAGTGTTTCTGAGCAGATGGGTTCCTGACAGCTTCATTTATTAAGTAATAAGGGTATTGGGAGGATTAGTCCTATCAAAGTTTACGGCTATTCTCTAACAGAACCATACTTGGTTCTGGACGCTGCCGTTGGGGTACTCTTGGGTTTGGCCTGGATTTGGTGATGTCCTGCAGCCAGGTTGATCCTGATAAATAGCTGCAGTATCCTAGGGCATCAAAGAGGTCTTCAATAAGGGGCTGGTGATCCCGGTTCTTATTTTTAACTCTTCTCAGTGCTTGATAGTTGGTAACAAATCAAAGGCCACCACCCTTATTGGCCGCAAAGAAGACAGCTGCGCAAAATAGAGGTTTGGAAGGTCTATTGATTCCTTTTCTAATGTTTCATTCATAAACTATTTTAGGGTGACATTCTCTTGTGATGTCAGGCAGTAGATGAGTCTTGCCTCAGGGCACGTCCCCTGAGGTATATTTTGTTATGGACACCTCTATCAGGGGGTAGTCCTGAAAATCTCTCTTGAAAGACAGAAGGTGATCCTTAAAGAGCTTTCAGGGACTGGGTCTTGTTCCTTGAGGTCTGTACGTTCTCAAAGTGAATGATTTTATAAGCACATTGCCAGTTGATCCTGATGGATTCCTTTCACTTATGTATTGGTGGTATTAAAAATAGATGGTATCTCATGGGAGTTGTAAGGTGTGTGGAACAGTCATGGTGATGGGCTTTGCCTTTTTGGACGGTGAGAATAGAACTCCCCCAATAAATAAGTGGCTTGGTTATTCTCATCTGATCTAGTCCCAGTACTATGATGTATTTAGGTATTGGGATGATGGCCTTGCCAAGGGTAGTTTTGATATCCCCTACTTATGCCTGGACTGGTTTAGCCTCTCTGATGACCAGGGCACTTCTGTAAGATTCCATGATTACATGCCTTACATTGCTCCTGGAGGCAAGTGATTACATAATATTGTCACATCTTTACCAATAAGGGATCTATCAGCCCCAATACCAAATAAAGGGGTGCTGTAGTGACATCAGAAGCAGAAACTTTAAGTGATCAAAATTTTCCAGCCTATGTGGCAAAAACTATGGGATCATTAGAGTCTACCAGATCACAAAAATTAAATTCACATCCCAGTCTCTGTATAAGGCTTGCAGTGAAGGAAGGAACAGCTTTACTAAGCGCTTCCCTGTTTTTCCTCTCCTTGAAAAGGGTTTGGTTCCTAGCATCTGGTAAGCCAAAAGTGCTAAAACCTCCTCCTCTGGGATGGGAGTTGGTTGTGCAGTTGGCTTGCTTGTTGGTGCAAGCATATTCTCTTGGTGTAGCGCTCTTCTTGCATTCAGCCAGCTGGTCTAGACTTTCTGCCATCTGTGCTTAAGGTTTCCTTTCCACAAAGTCTCTTGGAGGTTGGTACAGTTTCCTTGGTCAGAGTGTCATATGACATAGAATGGGAGGCCATTGTAGGAGTTGGAATGGGTAGAGGGGTCATCAAAATTCATATACCTAAGCGCTCTACCTCAACTGTCTTTTTAGGAAGTAATACCTTAATTGTTATTCCCTGTAATATTAATATATTGAGTAATTATTGTTTACATGTTTTAGAGTGTAAAGTTAACAATTAAGGTCTTTTTGAGGAGGTTGCAGGTCCCATTTTGAATTAGGTTGCTTTGAACCATTCATAAAAAATTGGTAACAACCCCTATGGATCTGATTGAGATTCTACTTGCCAGAGTTTTTGAGAATAAAAGCTCACAATGATTTGTTTTGAGTGGATTGAATCTAGAGGGCAGCATTCTCTTGGTGCAGGCCAGAAAAAGCACCCATCTCTGCAGACCCAAGTCTCTGGAACACTACATGTGATATCTCAGGCGCCACCTGATGTGTGAACTAGTTCAAAGGTCCTCTTCCAGTCAGGTGCTTGAGCTGCTTCATGAGCACAGTTAAAATTTTAAAGGTAGTGTGTATTACAGGGCAGTTTGTCTTTCCTTGTAGATTCTCAGGTCAGTAGTGGGCACTGTTGCTTGGTTTCTGTTCTTTGGAGAAACTTTTCATTGGGTAAAGCAGGTATGAATAAACTGCCTGTGATACCAGTGTAAAGTATATACTTCTGGTATGTGTATAGTAAAAAATAAGGGAAAGTTTATAAAGGGAACAATATCCTTATTTGATAAAGAAGAAGAGTGTTACATAGTGAACGTATAAGTCACATAGTGTCCATGTAGATTATGAAAATCATGGCGCCTTTAAATACTTGGATTCTTTTGGAAATCAACTGTTTGATCCTAGTGCAATATATGGGTTCTGTGTTGGTGCCAACTTCACCTTTTATTGAGTCATTTATTGAGAAAAATGTTTTCTGACAGGCAATAGTCAAAGATGTTGCAACAGCCAGCTTTTTGCCATATAACTTGTATAATAGTGTCAAGGGAATGAATTTCAAACCTCTTGTTGCAACATCTTCAATTACTCCCTCTTGGGAAAGTTATTCCCCAAGTTATTCCCTGACTAATCATTAAATTGGTGATACTCTTATCAATCATCCATCTAATATGAGGATCAACCCTTTTGAGTGCTAAATGTAACATTACCTGAAAAAGCCCCATGACTGCCATGACGTACATGGTCAACATGTGGCTTTTCATGATACTATATAACCCTCTAAATTCATTCAATAAAGTATCATTCTCTTCTTAATTTTCCTCTTTATTTTGTTTCATACACTTCTAAGAAGTATATAATTGACACTCTCAAATTTAGTTTGGTGATTCTCACCCTCACCTTTACTGATAAGTTGGTTCAGTCACATGATGATTTGCCACACTGCATCCCCATCCATAATTGATCCTTGGACATTAGCAGGATCAAGTCACAATACCTTTAGCTTAAAAGTTGCATCTTGATATCAAATAAATATTCTTTCGTTTATTTCTTGCTTCCCCTCTGTGAGTCACCTGGTTGTCTATAGGATTGTCTGGGCCATTGATTTTTCCTGGATTTCCATGTTCTGGATGTTATAATTGTGCTGTTTATTCTGGGGATTTGAAGAGTTTGCCTTGGCTACCCAATAAAATCTGTCCGATATTGGTTTCTTATATTTGCTTGGTAAGATTTAGTTTTGGATATCGGTAGATGCTTGTAGTGCTTGGGTGCGGCTTGTTTGATTTATTAAGTTTGAACGGATAGTTTTTAAATGGCATTTTCACTTGCGAGTGTTGATTGGTTACTGAGCTTTCAGGTAATGTATCAAGTCAAGTGGATCGCCAGTTGCAGGCTCGTGACTTAAAATCTTTTCCGATCCTAGTGCAGATATTCGACCGATCTGGAGGAGCGAGGTCTCGGGTTGGGCAGCTAGGGGCCAGATTCCATCGGATTTATTTTTCTCGGGATACCTGAGTAAACCCACCTTGTCAACTCATCAAAATATTTCATCTACGCAAGGTAAGTTGAAATTTGCTGTTAACGATCTCAATAAGTATGGGGAGAGTTTCTGGTAATTTTTCATCAAGTTTTGGTTTTTTGGTTGGTAATTTTTTTTGTCTGGCAAGATTTAAATCTTAAATCTCGGACATGGCCGTTTTTTAAAAGCTTCTGGGGGTTTGTTTTTTAAGTTGATAAAGCTTTGACTTTAACCACCATGCCAGTAAACTTTAACTTGCTGGCAGTCAAAAGACCATATTGTTTTTGTAGCTACTTTATTTTCTTAGTCGCTAAACATTTAATCTTTTTGACATGCCCTCCTTTAAGATAAGCCGTTTTAAGCCTATCGAATTTAAAGAATGAATTTTATATCTGCTTTTTCATTTTTTCAATCAGGCTGCCCTTTCTTCGAGTTTAGGATCTTTTATTTATTAGAGTAGTTAAGAACCTTTTATTTGAATCAGCTTACTCTTGGGCTGGTTTTGTTATATTGGATGATAGGAAAGCTTGACATGGTTACTATTATAAAGTATAACATCTAATATTTTACTCTGTAACGTATCCGGTTAAAGGTAGGGTTCTTTAAACCGTATTTTGGTATAAAAAGGCACTGTATTAGATTCTTCCACGTCTGTCGTGGGCTTCAAATGTAGTTAAAAGTGCGACGAATAAGTTGATAAAGGCTTATGATGAATGTTTTATTGTAACAACTAGCTTATTCGGTGGGTTCAATCCTTTTCATCGATCTGAACTTTTATTAAGAAACGCTCCAATTAAATTCTATCTAATGCGGGTTGTGTTTGCTCTAAACCTTTATTACCTGGTCGCTTCATTAAGCTGCAATAAAACATTATGAATTTCCAACTCAGGTCTTTGTTGTGTTTTAAACTAATGTTTTGATTTACTAGGGGATGGATAGTATTCCTTTGAATGATGTATATGCCTGCCAATTAGGCTCGATAGGGAGCATATCTTCAAATCCAAATGCTAACCAGCATTCCAACTCGTCTGGTCCTCTTACACACTTGCATTCAGATCAGCCGCCTCTAAACCTGAGCATACACGATGCCATACAAATAGGCCTGGCCTTGGAAGCAGAGGATAGCAGCCCCTTTGGATTCTCATTCGAAGTAAGTTGTGCTTAGAAAATCTCACGAGTGATAAGGAAAAGGGGTCGGAACCTGAGCAAATCGAGTCTTCTTCGCCGCTCATAAAGGGAACCCGCCAGCGGCGCGTTACTAGCAAAGCAGATCTCGCTGGCCACACGTGGTCATTTGATGTGAACAAGAAAGAGAACCCGCTCCTGTTCATTAACTCCTACCACTTCCGAATGGACAAGGGAGTTTATGGGCCAGGGGTTGGAGCCGAGAGGTTGTTGCCAACGAACAGCTACAATTGGATTTGCGTTACTGGCAAATGCAAGGTTAGGGCAAATACTCGGGGGCAGAAGCTCTATCATCTTACCTCGCACGAGCATCTACATGATACGCAGGTGAATCAAAGCGCAGTGCGTCGTATTGAGGCAATTGTCCACAATGCAGCCAAGAGGTCTCGAGAGGATGCCGATGAACTCATTGCACGCCTGCAAGCTGAGAATGCGGTCATCTTTGCAGGGGTTGATATTACATCTTCTCATATCCGCAATGTTGTAAAGAAGGCTCGTCCAACTTCCCAGCCCAAACTGGAAATAAGAAATCTTGCATCCCTGGAGGCTCCCAAGAGTCATTCCTTTACTCTGCGAGGCGCTTTGTTTTTACAGTATTTCTCTCCTGCCGAGGAAGGAAACAATCGCTTCCAGGTCTTTTCAACGCAACGGAACTTTGAAAGGTTGGCGACTGCAACTCAGTGGCACATTGATGGGTCTTTTGGCGTTTGTCCAAAGCCATTTGAAAGTGTTTTGATTGTCTCTGCTGAGGTGAGGTCAAAATTAATGCCTCTAGTGTACTTTCTTTTACCCAATAAGCTGCAGTCAACGTACACTGAATGCTTTACATACTTGTTAAGTAAGGTTGGCTGCTGCCGCCCTTCAAGCATTACTATGGACTTCGAACCCACGCAACATGCAGCCCTAAAGGCGCTTCTTCCAAATACATTCTTCCGGGGCTGCTTCTTCTACTTTTGCCAAGCACTCTATAGGCGGATCTATGGAGTAGCCGATCTCCGCCAATTCAACAATCTGCCTGCCACCTCCAGCAAACTCAGAATGCTTTTGGCACTTGCCTATGTACCGCCACAAGCTGTCCAGAGTTACTTTTCAACAATCCTTAACGATCCTTTCTACACGGAACACCAAGCCACTTTAGCACCCCTACTTGAGTACATGGCATGTATTTGGATTGGCTTCTTCAACTCTAAAGGGGCTTGGGTCCAACCCAGAGTTCAGTTGCCCTGGAACTGCTTCAATGACGCCATCCAGAAGCGCGCCAGCAACAAGGGGTATATCGAATATCTCCATACCTCTCTGAACAAAGCATCTCACATCCGAGGATTCGACGCAAGCGGGTTCGGTAATTACATCCTCTCTCAGCAAGAACTAGTTGATTCAGATCTTGACTTGGCCCAGAACAATACCGCCCTCCTTCCGCGCGAACCCTCTGCCGCCGCAGCCAAGCGAGACTTCGACCTCTACTCGCTATGCTCCTTGGCCGACGAGACCACCGACAAGGCAATCTTCCTCGAAAACCTTTCCAGGATCCTGGTATTTGGTGGCCACCAAATCACAACTACCTACGAACCTGCCAGCGATATGGCCCTCTCTGTCAAAATAAAAGTTGCCTAGCTTTGTCCGCTTTCCTAGATATCCCAGGCTGATGCCGTTTGTATAAACCGATCCAAGCATTCCAGGCCTGGCTATATTTGGCTCTATCCCGTTTGCATAGCACCTGCTTATTCGATCTCACGGTAAGCTTAAGTCACACCCTCCAAAAAGGCAGCTGCGAAACCTAGCACTAAAGTTGCAACATGGGCCTGCCTACCGATTAACTATCTGGATCCCCTCTATACTCACACCCATTCCACGTCCCCAGTGTTGCAACTGAACTAGGTATAGTTCAGCATTTGGTTTGGAGAAGACAACAGTGCAAAAGGAGAACAGAAAATAGATTTGTAATATGATGGTCCTTATTGAGAAAAGGGAAGGTCCTTAGATCATGTGAAGAGGCTATTGGGCCATGAGGGGGTGGTGCATGTGGCAATTATCCAGATAGGGATCAGAAGTGTTCTGAATAGGGGTCATTGTTGGGATCCTTGTTGTAAATGGTTCTAGCCCCTAGTAAGGGGATATAAGATCATGTCATGTCGATGGGATAAAAAAAGATAGGGTGTTAGATCTCCCATGGAGTGACTTGATGAGCACCCCCTGGGTAATACAATTATGTCAACAACTGAAGAGCCCATTTTGGGTTCAAACCCAGCAATCTGCACTTGTTCATACTGTCCCTGCTAAGTAGTCACCCATCCCGTTAGGATTGAGTTCAACCCAACCTGGACAGCTAACCACCCCAATAACTGCCTCCAAGAAGGATTCCCTGGCCCTCATCCAGATTGGGTCCCATTAAACCCCTTCAAGCTCTCATCAAAAAGCTTAGGCCTTAATCAGCTACTTTTTGGGAGCTTTCTCCCCCAAAATCTCAACCCAACACCCACTCAGAGATCACACCATCCTCACCCTGTGAGGCCCTAGATGTCAGAACTCTTTACCCCATCCTCCTGCCAGTAGATCCTGTAACCCTTGTTGTGGCTGGGCACATCCAGCCATTACCAACATACCCCACAGCAAGCTTCAATGCCAAGCCTTACTACCCTGAGCTCACATTCCAGCCTGAGGTGGGCTGGTTCTCAGCTGCCCCATGGCTATTGGTCAATCTATGTGTAGGCTCTACTCTAGGCATGGTTGCAGGGCATGGTGGGGAGATTCTGACCTTGGGATCCAGGTTACATGAAGCCGTGGGTAGTTTCCCAGATACACTCAGATCACCCTGCTGCAACCGGACCAAAGATCGTCCAGTGTCTGATCAGGGAAGACACCAGGCCAATAGAAGGGACGGGAGCAGGGATAGGAAGGTGCAGGTTGTTGAGAAATGTCCTAACTGATGTCCGGTATCGAGAAGCCAAGAGCCCACAGGGGTGGCAGGGTGGCGAGTTTGAGATAGTTTAGGCTGCGGGATAGCTTGTGCAGGGATCGGCGCATGAAGCCGGCAGCGCCCCTAGTTAGGAGATCCTGCTTGCAATCTGGCATCGCCACCAGATTGATCCATGCCGCTAGACACCCCATGGGGTATCTCCTGGCGGTCCCCCTATGGACCATAAGATATGTTGACAGGTGAGGATGGGACCTCAGTTGCAACCCTGTGCTGGTTTCTGTTATCTGGAAACACGACGGGAGCTCCAGATGCGGGCACCCTTTCTTGTTTTTATGGGAGACATCCGTGAGGAGGAAAGGGGCAAGGACCGAGCCTTCAGGCTTGCTCAAACCTGGGAGAGGTGGTCCAAGGCTTAGGAAGCGCTGTTGAGGAAGAACAGGCATCCAAGTGGAGCTAAAAGGTGAAAAGCAGAGAAGCAGGAAAAATAAAGCAGTTAAGCGTAATATCCAAGCATAGTAGGTACTACCTGCAGCAGGTATGGAAGAAGACTGGCAAACCGGAAACCCGTCAGAGCAGGAACAATGGGGTGGATGGTCATCATCTACCGGAACGCCTTGGCATGGGTGTTGTATCTGCCAAAGCTACCCGCAAAGGGGGTCAAGATGTAGTAGGCGGAGGTGTATGCAGTGACCGATAGAGCAGAACAGGGGACACCAGAGGAGGCCAAGCACCAGCATACAAAGAATTGAGTTGGCCTGGATCTTTGTCATATTTTTGGCCCAACTCTTCTGGCGGGGGCCCAAAGGCAGCAGGTCCTTGCTGATACCCTCCAATCCCAAGGCAAGCTGTGGGCACAACTGTGAAGATGAGGGGGTTCATCTTCACTGGTTGGGGATTGAGGGTGGGATTTAACTAGCCTAAGGTTTAGGCTAAGAGTAAGGATTTAAAGGTATTTATTGAGGAGGTATTGCTCTCAATAATAGCACAAGCCATCATTGAGGGGGTGATTCTTTATCTATAGTATCTCCCACTGTGCAAAGTTTTGCAAGTGGGGGTGAAAACAGTGGATGGGCTAACCCAAAAGCTTGGTTGGTGAGGGTTGGCATTGGGCAATTGAAATGGGGTCAAACCCTCGTTCCCTTACTATCTGTGGCTGGGCTGACAATTCTTGGGTGTGGCCAATGGATCCTGGTTGGAGTACAGTAGTTTTAAAACCTATGGGGACAAGCAAAAATGGTTTGGATTTAAACAAAATGAACTCAGATTTAAATAAAAATAGCTAGTCTGTAAATGAAATTAGAACTCAATGAATCTATATTAATTTACAATATGTTTGGGTTAATTTCAATTTTGTTTACAGATTAACTATTTTTGTTTAAATCTGAGTTCATTTTGTTTAAATCCAAACTATTTTTGCTTGTCGCCATAAGTTTTAAAACTACTAAATTGCCAGGAGGGAAAATGGTCCCAGGTTTTCTTCAAGGCCTAATTTTAGGCTGGGTGGTTGGTTTTGCCAAGGGTCTGGCCCCAACCACATGGTCTGGGTCCCAGATCCCCATTAGTTGGCTCCAGGATGGATGGTCAAAGATTTGGAATTGTTTGCAGGTTGTTCTGGGTGCAAGGGTTTCCCTCTATTTTTAGTCCCTTTAAAAAGAACTTACTTGATTGGTCACTCCCCTCAGTGGATTCTGATTGGCTGGAGGGGAATGGGATCCGGGTGGGTGGCTGGCAGCAGGCTGGGACCCGGGGAGCAAACAGGTGAGAGGGGGACTGGCAGCAGGCTGGTTGGCTTGCAGCTCCCTGGGTTGCAGGTGGCTGGCAGGGGGTGCGGCAGGCGCCTGCCTGGATGATTAATTATTCCGGGCTCCACTAAGTTCCATTTTTACTTTAAATTATTTTCCCCATTTGAGAGGAGAAATCCTTCTCATATTGAGAATTATTTGGACCTATAATTCCTTTCCTGCCCTAAATTGGAACAATGGTGGAAATTTGGTTGGTTTCAGGAATATTCCTGACACCAACCAAGAATAAGATATAATTGATATCAAGAAAATCAAAACAAATTAAGAGAAGGAAATATTTCAAAGCCCCTTAATATATATAAAAGTGACTCTGTCTGTAATGTCACCTTAAGTGGGCTCAATCCATAAGGGATTTGACAGAATTAATTTTTACTTAAATTTATTTTAAAAGCTGATTGTTAAGCCAAAAGCTCAATTTGGCTCATCCTTACATTCAATCCCTTACATGCATCTTTGAAAGTACACAGATTGCATTCAGTGGAGTGTGGTCTAAATCATGTTGAACTGAAATATAAGCCACTCAAACTTTAATAAAATTGTATTTGATTACTTGAATTTTAAATTAGTGGCTAACCTATTCAACCATATTGTCGCAACATCTTTGATTACTCCCTCTTGGGGAATTAATGACCCGAGTAAATCACCAAACAACTCACCAAATGGTTCACTGTCCACCCAATAAACGGGTGGCACAATTATCAGTTAACCATCTATGACGGGGATCACTCAATCCAAGTCCTAAATGGAACACAACTTGATTAAGCCTTGTGACTCAAGAGGAACATTACTCAGATAAGCCCCATGACCTCCATGACGTACATGGACAACATGTGGCTTGTCATGATACTATATATTAGCCTATATTTATATTCAATAAAGTATCATTCTCTTCTTAAATCTCCCCCCTTATTTTGTTTATTATACTTCCCAGAAGTATAAACTCAACAGTGGTAGCACAGGTAGGTTATCCATACCTACCCAACTCAAAGGAAAAATTCCTCCCAAGAAAAGAACCCAAACAATGTGTCCCTAACAGCTGGAGAGATTACAAAGTAGGACAAGATGTTCCGCAGGCCTTGTCATCTACAATAACGTCCTTGTACCCATTGACCAGTACAACGCTCTCAAAGCCTGCAGACTGTTCCCCACCACGCCAACCACAACAGCGCCTACGCAACCTGAGATACCCAATATTGTGTTTCAACGCTTATGTACCGCTGAAATTGGCACCTTTGCAGGACTACACTGTGAAAACTCCTCTCTTTGGATCAACAGCACCAATAGTAAGTTTGAACAAGTGGAATACCCCCAAAGTCTCTGGGTCAGCGAGATTGCCCTTCATGTCACAGGGACTGCCTCACGTTTTGTAACCAAATGGCTAGCCCAACACCCTGACCAGAAGAAAAATTGGAAAGTGTTCAAGGCTGCATTCCTCAAAAAGTTCTCCATGAAGGACTCAGACGTAGTGATCATGACCAAGCTTTGAACCTTCAAAATGACAGGAACCATCAAAGAATTTATTGCAGCATATGAAGGACTACACAACTGTGCACTCAACACCATCAACTTTGATGAACCTGGGCCGGGTATAGACTTCTACATTGGCCTTCCCACACACATTAGATGTTAGTTTGACATGACTTGCTGCAAGAACCTTGAGGATGTATCCCTAGAGGGGAAATGTACAGCTCAGAAGTCTGACAACTTACACACCACCAACAAGTGTAAGGAAAACCCTGCAGCTAGAAGAGAGCCTTGCCCCAATAAGCAAAACAACTGAGCCCACAGTACCCAGCCTTTAACCAGGAATTACACTGCACAAGCCAACCAGGCTAGCACCAAAGATACCAATGAGGAGGGAAAAGCTCTTGGGAGTACTTAGGTGAGCCGCCCTCCCCCACTTCACAAGACTTGTATAGAGAACAGGACGTGGACTCAATCTCCATGATCCAGGTTCCCTCCAGCAATCCTCTACTGTTTGCCGCCCAAACTGGAAATAAACTCATTACCTATCTTTTCTGCCTTTGCAGATACCATGGCACAGCACTATTTGACACTGGAGCCAATCAATCACTCATTAATCTAAGTTTTGTAGACCTCATGAAGTTACCTACCATTTGAAGTAGCATCAAGAAAGTCATCATGGGGGACAACTATAGCACACCAGTTACCCATGAGACAAAACCTTTCTGCGCCCAAATAGGAGATTTAAATACAACAATTAGCGGCTCCATAATACCAATTCCCAAGTATGATGTCATACTTGGATTAGATTGGATGAGAAAGAAAAAGCCTCACATAGACTGGGACAGTGCCACCCTCACTATCCAGAGAGGAGAAGTCCACCCTCACGTGTACCCAACACATCTTGACACCCTCATGAGGGACCACATATTTTTAAAGATCATGGAAACAGAGAAAGAAACTGAAATCAGTAAAATCAATTGGAGCATCTGTACGTACAAGGTTATCCACTTCAAAAACACGGAAACTCAACACAAACAGGCCCCCATTAGAGACCAGCTAGTCAGTGAGTTTCTCTCTGTATTCCAAGAAACACTACCCGGGGTTCCCCCTGACTGGGGTATACAACACAAGATTGACCTAAAAGGTAGTGTGCCTAAAGCACAACCCATCTACTGCCTCACACTACAAGAAGACAACACCCTAAAAGCTTACCTTGACAAAGCACTCAAGAAAGGCCTCATCAGACCCTCAAAGTCACCCTTTGGTGCTGCTGTCTTCTTTGTGGAAAAGAAAGATGGAGGCCTCTGCCTGGTCACAGACTACAGGTCCCTCAACAAGGTCACAATAAAGAACAGTTATCCCCTGCCTCTAATTGATGACCTTTTTGATGCCCTGGGGGTCTCAAATCTTCACAAAAATTGATTTGACAGCAGGTTACCACCAAATTTGCGTGAAACCTGAAGACATTCCAAAGACCATATTTCAAACTAAATACAGATCCTTTGGATGTGTTGTCCTCAATTTTGGCATGGCAAACGCTCCCAGTACCTTTGTAACCTTTATGAATGAAGTATTCAAGAAACACATTGGGAAAAGAGCAATCATCTACCTGGACGGCATCATCATTTACAGTTCCAACCTGCAACAACACTGGGAAGACGTCTGTGCAGTCCTCTGCACCCCAGAAGAAACCCAATTGATTGCCAAACCGTCAAAATGTGAGTTCTTCTTGACCAAACTTCCATTCCTTGGCCATATCATCAGCAAGGTCAGTATCAAACTGGATCCAGACAAGATATGCGTTATAACAGAGATGCTAGCCCCAAGGAATAAGAGCAAACTCTGCACTTTCCTTGGAATGGTAGCCTATGTATGCAGGTTCATCCCTGACTGGGGCACTCTAACAGCTCCCTTGTCAGCCATCACCAGGAAAACAACCAAATTTGTCTGGACACCCTTACAAGATCAACATTTCTGCCAACTGAAGGAACACATGGTTACTGCCCCATCCTACAATACCCAAACCGCGAGGGTATCTACGAGCTAGAAACCAACGCCTCTGATTATGCCATAAGAGGAGTCCTCTGTATCCAAACAGCCCAAAAGGAATTTCTTCCCGTGGTATATGAATCAAGGAAGCTATCAGACAGAGAACAAAGATACCTCATACACAATAAGGAATTGGTTGCCATTATACACTGCCTCATGAAATGGCAATGCTATCTGGAAGGAGCCCAGATGTTCAAAGTACTCACCAACCACAAGTTGTTGATATTCTTCAAGACACAATAACACCTGTCAAGAAGACAAGCCAAATGGATGAGTCTCATACAAAGATACCCCATGCAAACCAAATACAAGCTAAGAAAGGAGATGATTACTGCAGACGCCCTATCAAGGCTATACAATAAACACATTCTTTGCACTGATGGCGACCCCGACTGGCCCATGTTAATCATGGGGAATCTCCAGGAAGGGTTCCCACCTGGCACACCAATGGACATCCAAGAGAAAGTCCTCAAGAACAAACATCTGTTCAAAAATGTATATGGCACCCTTCACCAAATACTTCCAAATGATGACACTGTACCCTACGTCCTGTCAACACAAACAATTGACACAATCCTCCAATATCATAGAGACTTGGGACACACCCGTAGCAGAAACTTGCATGAATACCTCAAGACAAGCTACTGGTGGCCCAAAATGCTAGATAATATCAGTGAAGTACTGGAGCAATGTTAAGTCTATGAGAAGTACACCCAAACCAAAGCTCCACCCAAGTCAGTAGTACCCGTATCCATCACACAACCCTTCAAGGTATGGACATTGGATATTGTGGGACCTATGCCTGGTGAAAGCAAAGGCAAAAAGTACATCATCACAGCCATCAACTATGCAACCAGATGGCCCGTAGAACAAGCCAAAAAAGATCACAAAGGCAACAATGTGAGACAATTCATTGGCAAGGAGATCATAGCAAAGTTTGGAAAGCCTGACCTCTTAATCACAGATGGAGGCACTGAACTCAAAGCTATTGACATCAACATCTATCTTGCCAAAAACAGAATAAAACACGTCACAGCCAGTCCATATAACCACAAGCAAATGGACGCGTAGAACAACTAAACAGCTCTCTAGTGGAAGACCTCAGTAAGTTATTTGCCAACAATCCAAAAGCCCGGGTCAACATGCTATCAACCGCCCTTATGGTCTGCAGAACACAGGTCAACTACAATACAGGCAAAAGCCCTTATGGGCTTGTCTATGGTCAGAAACCCTCACTTGTCAGTACAACCACGGGACCACAACTGCCGCTTCCAAAGAAGGTACCAGACAGCAACAACCCAAAAGTACTACAAGCTAGAAAAGACCAGGAAAAGATGGAGCACCAAAGGGTCCAGCAGGAAGCAATCCTATTACAACAAGAAAGGTTCCAAGTCAGAGACAAGATCTGGGTTGTCAATCACAATCAACACAAACTAGACCCAGAGTTACGCAGATCAGGCATTGTCATGGATGTTAAGCCCAAAAACACCTACCTCATCAAAGAAATTGGAGCTCAAACTGAACTGAAACGTATGCATCACGACCAACTCCGTTTGTGTAAAGCAAGAACAGCCCAACAAAATTCAAGGCTCCCTGTGCCCAACACCAAACTGAATCAATACCAAGCCTGCATACTAGATATTCTCAAGAAAACCCCCAAGGCTCCGCCTTCCAGAACCCCAGGGGGAGATGTTGCAACATCTTTGATTACTCCCTCTTGGGGAATTAACGCCCCGAGTAAATCATCAAAAAACTCACTGAATGGTTCACTGTCCAGCTAATAAACGGGTGGCACCATTATCAGTTAACCATCTATGATGGGGATCACTCAATCCAGGTCCTAAATGAAACACAACTTGATTAAGCCTTGTGACTCAAGAGGAACATTACTCAGATAAGCCCCATGACCTCCATGACGTACATGGACAACATGTGGCTTGTCATGATACTATATATTAGCCTATATTCATATTCAATAAAGTAGCATTCTCTTCTTAAATCTTCCCCCTTATTTTGTTTATTATACTTCCCAGAAGTATAAACTTGACAATATCAAAGTGGCTTATCTGTATAGATTACCCAACTCTAGAATGGGGTGGATTAAAATTAGAAAGAAAGCAGCAATTGTTTAAGATCCTTTTATCTGATTGGATGTTTAAACTCTGCTGAAGATTGAATTGACTGATGAAAATATATCTTGATCAGTTTTAAATATATTCAATTGAAAAAGATACATAAATTTTAGTTTAAGTACATGATGGTTGGCTTGAAATTTTTGATTCTATCTATTCCAAAGTGAAATAATAGAATATCCCACCTGGATGCATCAGCTGATCCAAGTGGCTGAATATTGTTTCAGAGTAAACCTTGCTTGCCACAGCTTCATCCCAAAACAACATCAGTGGAGTAAACTGGCTATGATAAAATTTTGTGTTGTGAATACCACTATTCACAATGTTTTGATTTTACCTTTGGTGGGCCATTTAAAAGACAAGTCTCTTACTTTTGCTTTTGCCTCTTGAAATGAGTTGATAACTGAATCAGGAAGTACAGTTGTTTGGTTTTGTAAAGTTCTGTGGCCCACCTTTGGCCCTGGATTGGGATGTATTTCCTAGACCATCAAAAAGAGTGGCCCGCATGCAGGCAAAACCCCTCCAAAACCTGGAGGACTTGGCCCACACAGTGGATGAACGCTTTGTGTTGGCTTTTCTGGATGAAGTTCCCATTTCTCCTTTGGAGTCCCCTCCAACTTCAGAGGAGACATTAATTCAGCTAAATTGTTTGTTGTCCTGGTGTCGCCGGTCCTGAAACAACTAGCAGGCCAACAGAAAAATGCGGCCCACATGAATCCAGAAAAGCCTAACCTGCGGCCTGGGGAAATTGGGTATCAAATCCCACAATCAGTGGCGTCCCAGGCTATCAATCCCCCCAGTCTGGAAGTCCCTTGGCCCAAGATAATTGGGTTCCAGAGCTCTTCAATGGAGACGTCAGAGGAAGGCATTGGGGGAAATGCACACCCTGAGTCCTTGGAAGGCTCCTAGCCAATTGAGGGACTGAGTTTTACATCCGGGCCCGCAGCCCTATTTTCTTGGTCTCAAACCAGGATAAGATTGGCCAGTACTCTTTAATAGGCTCCCCTTTAGATTGCACTCTGATAGCCCCTTTCATATCTCCTCCCGGCCTATTACCCCCCCTTTGCATAAAATGGAAGCATGGGCTGTCAGGTCCCTTGCTTACCAATTCTAATTATTGAATAAACTCCTGACTTTGCAAATCTTTTGTATTTTTGAAGTTTGCTTAATAATAAAGGTAATTGTTTCAACACCCGCTGTTGTCCCCACCTCCTGTTTTCCCTGGCCCGCCTGCCCGTTGTTTTTGGTTGGGAATTATTCCAAGTATATTAATTTGGACCATTTCCTGTTATTTACCTGTGCACTTGGTCCGTCTGCCCAGAAGTTTTAGCAAAAAGGGCACCCCGCTGAAATCATGTTGTCTCCTTGGTACAATATGGCTATGTGGATACTGGTGCCTATTTCTCTATTGTTCTGGTCCACCAACCCTGTCTTTTGGAGCAAACTTTCAATTATTTCTCAATCTTCTGAGTTTATTCCTGGTCTGTTTGTAAATATAATTGGACATCTCACCCAGGTTCCCACCATCTCAGTATCCTATGGTTTGTTCTCTTGGTTGTCTTCTTATCTTGAAGAACTGTTACCCCCTTTAGAATCCAGTACTACTGAAACTCCTTCTTCTGACTTGGACAATCCTTCCCCCTCAGCAGTTTCAGCTTCCTTCTTACCCTCCTTGAATCAAATCCCTGAGTCAGATGCAGAGGTCCCTCCCAATTGGGAAAGCTCAGTGTGGTTACTTACTGGAGCCTTGGTCATGGCTTTGGATGCTTACTTCCCTCCCCTTTCACATCTGGTTTCCTTTGGGAGGCCCCTTCAAGCGGCTATCCCAGTCTTGCACTGGATGGCATTCTGGTGGTTGGTCCCACCAGGATGGGAGCCTGACTTTGTTAGTCTAGCCCCCCTCTCTTACAGGTTTCTTGATCCTGCGCAACTCACTTGCCCCACTCATGCTGGTGGCAAGTGATCCTACCGTCCTGGTAGTGTTTTGTGGTATTCCTAACCACTATATATTCCATTTTGTATTCACCAATAAAATCTAAGTTCTATTCACATTTTTGTCTTTATGTCTTCTGTACTTCCGCGCCTCTCTCTAGCCACAATTAGTAGAGATTATTTTTCCAGGGCCGCAAGATAAACACATAGCCTTCCCTGTCATCTAACCAAGACTTAGTACAAATCCAATACTAAGGTTAGGATTTCCTGTTGTGTGTCTGTGCTGCGCCTCAGAACACGACAAAAATGGTGCTCACTACAGGGGCTGTAAGCCCCTCAGTTATCCCTTTTGCATCCACGTTTTCAGGTCTTTTGCCTCTGCCTATACAAGAGCCAACTTCACCTGAAATTAATAGCCCTCCTATTGAGGAAGATATTGCCAACCTTCCTATTGTCCCTACTGTACTGAACCTTGGGAACAGTCCCTGCCTAGTTGCTTACCCCATGGGTACCCCTGACTTAGAACAAGTCATGTTGGTAGCCCTAGGGATAGCCTGTGAAGGAGCCATCCCTCAGCTTCAGCTGCAGTTCAGTTGGGCTGAATACTACAAATTAATTGTGGCTCCTCAATTTCCACAACATCTCCTCTCAGCGGCTGGCTCTGCTGAGCACTTACTATTGTCCTTTGTGCAGCCTGCCTTGGCCCACCATCAAATGGTTTTGGGGCTCCACGTCCAAGAAATCTTGTCTCTACAAGCAGCAGTTACTCATCACTGGGACCAGTTTGCTGCCTACCAACAGTGGATTCATTCCCTGTTTTCCTTGGTATCTGACAATCAGCGCAACTCTGTTACCTCCCAGACCTGTTTGGTTAATTCTATCAAACAAATGTTCCAGTCCATCCCCAAATACGTGAGAGAACGCCTACACAAGTTTCACCAGCTAGAACAACCCTGGCAAACTCAAGTAGATTCCACCTTAAACGCTTATCTCACCAACTTCAAACAACTCATGCAACAGCTCAATGCATTCAGCACGTATTCCTTTGAGCAACTACAGCAGGTAGCAGACTTTGCTGTTAACAGCCTTAATGAACTCAGTGCAGTGTTTGATCAAGAAAGAGCTGCCACCGCTGCTGCTATAGCCAAACTCCAGAGTCAAGTGAATGAATTAGCTACGCCCAAGCCAGATGTTCCGCCCTCTCCCCCTTCTGATGATTTGGCAGATTGAGAGCAAAGAATATGGGACACTATTTGAGAGCTATGTACAACTACTTGCAGTCAAGGACGTCCTGCTGAGGCTCCTCAACCTGACCCCCAGGTGCTTGAATTGACTGCTCAAGTTGTAGAGCTACAGCAAGAACTTGCTGCCCTACGTGAAATGATGGCAACTGCTGCTAGTCCAGTTGGGGTTGTTGATGAAGATGGTTGCTGCCCTGGCTTACCAGGAGCTCCTCAAATCCAATGCGCTAGGGAACTAATTGCCCTAGCTAACAAGGTGGATCAATTGAAGCGGGACCATACTGAACTGGATAGAGACATACAAGAGATGAATGACGTGATTGACTCTGTGAATGATAGGTTTGCCCCTTGCCTCTCAGTGGGGCCATCCCTTACTTCTCAACTGGCTGAGCTCTCCACAATAGTGACCACCCAAGGTCAACGCTTAGATGCTACTGCACAACAGACCACTCAAGCTGTCAATACAGGTGCCCACGCTGTTGAGACCCTGACTACCCTTGAAGAGAGTGTTTGTCAGCTATGGGCTAGACAGCCCCCTCTGAATCTGAGGCAGAGTTTTCCCCGCGTATAAACGTACTCAATAGCAACAATGGTGGCCCAACTCCCAAAGCACACTTCAAGCCTACCTTTAAGCAAGTCTTTGATCCCAAAACCTCAACCATTGCAGCTTTCCTAACTATCTACAAAACTGCCATGAGACAAGCTTCAGACAAAGTTAAGAAAGAACATATTCTGACCTGTCTACATCCAACTTGCCAGGAGGTGGTGGTGCCTGAGCTGCCCACCATTGAGACATGGGAAGATATGAAGCAGCTTCTGATTGACAAGTTTGGTGGTGACCTTAGCCTGGAAGTAAAGAAGGACGCCTTCATGCATATTGCTTTCAAGCCTAAAGAGACACTAGCTGAGTTTGCAGACAGATTCTACATGGAAGGACAGCAACTGATAACGAGCAGACAGTTGACAGCCCATGAAGCCTACATGGCTTGCGCTCAAGCCCTCAAAGTTAACCAACTTCTGTGCCTTCACTTCAAAGCCCATAAGGCTATGCTTTCCTCCATGAAGAGCATAAAGACGCTGTTGCAGGATATGCACCTTACCCATTCTGGAGCAGTTGTTAGGGAAGGTTGAGCTACTTCTAACTCTGGTTCATCTTCCTGTGGTCCTTGCATTCTTACCATGAACTCGCAAAATCCTCCTTGACGCCAAGGTTGCCACAACTGTGGTCAGATAGGTCATCATTCTCAAGTCTGCACCAACCCACGGGTTGAAGGGGCTGATCCAAAAGAGCAGGCGGGAAAGAAACAGTCAACCTAGAGGCAGAGACGCTCTTGGTTGACAATTCTTCCCAGTCTCTTTCAATCCCTCCCTCTATATCTGACGCCAAGCCTGCTGATAATGAGGCTCCTCCTATCC
This sequence comes from Entomophthora muscae, assembly GCA_014839935.2. Lineage (NCBI taxonomy): Eukaryota > Fungi > Entomophthoromycota > Entomophthoromycetes > Entomophthorales > Entomophthoraceae > Entomophthora > Entomophthora muscae. The sequence goes on from QTSX02005129.1 coordinate 154,522, forward strand.
TCCTCTTGTTTCACAATATCTCTGACAACTCTGACCTGGATGACTCTGATACTGACAACGCCAATGCATATGGGTACTCTGTTCTGGCTGTTCCTGAAACCATTACAGTCCCCTATAAATTGCGCTCAGGAAAGACTACAACTACCACTAAGCCTTTGCCTGAAGCCAAAGAAATTGTCTCTTGCCCTTACCTCACTCAGGCTAAGAGGTCCCCCGTGCTAGTGGAGCTGTCAGAAGAAGCTGCCAAGGTTGCTGACGCTGTCTTCAAGAATGTATCTGTTTTGCTCCCTCTCCAGACTGTTTATAAGGAGTTCCCAGGATTAAGATGCATGATTGAGAAGTGGGATAAGGAATTAGCCAAGGCTCAGGATATCTTGGCTGTCCTTCCACCCTTTGGTTGCACTACCACTCAAGTAGAGATATCCATTCAAAAAGTGAAGATCAAGGCCGTTCTAGACACTGGCTTGCCAGTCAACGTTGTCTCCTCCAAGCTTGTGAAGAAACTCAAACTTGCCCCTGACCTTAATTATCACCAGTTGTATGGCACAGCTGGACTGTCTATGACCCGCGCCATAGGGGCGTACTCCGCTCTACCCATGCGGTTTGGCAAGCTTCTCCTAGCTGCACCAGCAGTTGTCTTGGAAAACGAGAGTTACAATCTCTTAGTTGGCACCCAGTTCCTTAGGGAATATAATGGGATAATCAACTTAAAAGATGGTTACCTCTCTATTCTGGGATATGAAGTCCCTCTGATCTTTGAAGAGCCAGTTAAAGTTCCCGGAAAACGGCTCAAGACATGTGCCTTGGAATATCCCACTGGGGTTTTCAACCTCAAATATTGCACCCACTCTTCAAACATGAAATGTCCACCCATGGCTTGTCCTGCATCTGAAGGGATCCCTCTCCTAGCCACGTCTGCTGTCACCATCCCACCTGGCTCCCAGGCCATCCTAGACTCCCAGATATCATATGAACTACCTGAACAAACCTTCTTGGAGTTGTACTCTCCCCCCTTATTAGGACAGCAACAAACCTTATCTCTGTCCTGGGATCCTAGATGTCTCCCATAAGGACCCTGTTCAATTGTTGGTAGCCAACCTGACTGCTCTCCCCATGACTGTGTCTAGGGGGCAGGTTGTTGGATATGGCAAGTTGTTGAGCGCTCCTGATGTCCTGTCTCTTCATCCCTTTGGCACATTCCAAGATTTTAACCTACCTGAGGATGAACCCCAAGTCCTATCCTTGTTCACTGTGCAAGACTTTCCACAGCTGTCCCTGGTTCAACAGAAAGAGGTGCTAGACTTGCTAGACCAATTTTCTGACATCTTTGCAAAGGACAGTACCAACTATGGGTTAGCCAAAGGCGTTATCCATCAGATTGACACTGGCAACGCTCCTCCCTTCTGTGCTAAACCATATTGCTGCAGCCGTGTAGAGGACGCCCAGGTATCTAAAGAGCTCAAACAACTGTTGGACGCTGGGCTGCTGGCACCTTCCCAAAGTCCTTGGGCATCCCCACTACTCATCTTAAAGAAGAAAGATGGGGGTCATTGTATTGTGATGGACTACTGCCAATTGAACTCTTTGACCAAGAAGGACTCATACCCCTTGCCATGTATTGATGATGCTCTCTGACGTCTTGGAGGCTCTAAGTTTTTCTCTGCAATGGATCTGGCATCTGGATACTGGCAAGTTGACCTATTGCCCAAGGATTGCCAAAAAGCCGTGCTCATTACCTCTGAAGGGCTTTTTGAGCCTACTTGCATGCTGCAGGGACTCTGCAACGCCCCAGCCACCTTCCAAAGGGCCATGGACTCCATCCTCTGTGACTTGAAGTTGTTGTGCGTCCTAGTATACTTGGATGATATAACAGTTTTCAGCGCTACCTTCACCAATCACCTGGCTCATCTCAAAGAGGTGTTCATAAAGATTCAAGAAGCTGGCCTTAAGCTAAAACCTTCCAAGTGCGCCTTCTTCAAAGAATGTCTTGAATTCTTGGGCCATGAAGTAACCCAGACCGGGATTTGCCCAATGACTAAGAAGGTTGAAGCCATCAACAAAATGCTTCTGCCCACCAACCTGCAAGAGGTACAAGTCTTTCTAGGGATGATGGGCTACTATAGACAGTTTATCCCTGACTTTGCCAATACTAGTGAACCTCTAGTCCAGCTGTTACGTAATGTCCCTTTTGAATGGACTGCCAGTCAGCAGCAAGCCTTTGAGACCCTTAAGCAAAAACTCAAAGAGGCGCCAATCCTAGTGTATCCTGACTATGATAAGGAGTTCATCCTGTACACTAACGCTAGCAATCTTGCTATTGGGGCTATTCTGGCCCAACTAGACAACAAGGGTGTAGACCATCCTGTGGCTTACACTTCCTGCGTGCTAAACAAACATGAGAAGAACTATAGTGTCACAGAGAAGGAGTGTCTTGCTGTGTTGCATGCAGTCAAGCAGTTTTGTCACTACATATATGGTACCCACTTCACAGTTGTCACTGACCACGCTTTGCTTAAGTGGTTACAACAGCTTAAGGAGCCTGAAGGGCGCCTAGCTAGATGGGCTCTACGTCTGCAAGGATACAACTTCACTGTGCTCCATTGCCCTGGGATTCAACACCAGAACGCTGATGGGCTCTCCAGAATGCCCATTCTTGCTTTACATCCTGCAGAGGCTGATTGGTTATACAAACTAATTGGGTACCCTTCTTCTTGGGAAAGTGAGACAGAAGAGGTACAACTGGCCTTGTCCAAGCTATCCAAAGATACCCTCATACACAACAATCAGCTCTTCAAGAAGGTACAAGACCAGTATCTGCCTTATTTACAACCCAGTCTTTGCCTCTTGTTGGTGTTGCAAGCTCATAAAGAGACTGGGCATGGAGGCATTGCCAAGACCTTTGACTGGCTTCAAAAGAATTACTTCTGGGAGAACCTTTGCCTGCTGATCCCAGACGTCATAGCTAGCTGCCACAACTTCCAGCTGCAGAGGCCTTGAGCTGCTGCCCACAAGTTCAAATTAGTTCCCCTGCAACATGCCTTTCACACTGTCAGCATTGACGCGGTAGGTCCTCTCCCCCGCTCACGTTCTGGGTGTTGCTTTATTCTGATTGCTGTTGATCACTTCAGCAAGTGGGTAGAGGCTTGCCCTACAAAGGACATCACGGCTAAGACAACTGCTGCCTTCCTGTTACAAGATGTTTTCTACCGCCATGGCTGTCCTCAAGTGTTGCTCTCAGATAATGGGACTAACTTTAATGCCAAGCTGGTAACCTCTGTTGTCAAAGCTTTGGGATCACACCAGTCCTTCTCTGCCCCCTAAAATCCTTCTACCAATGGGGCAGTTGAGCGTGCAAATTCAACACTGGTCTCTATCATGAGGAAGCTCACCTACTCTGACGCTGCCAACTGGGACCTATACTTACCTGCCGCTCTCTTTGCATACTGCCTTAGCAAACATTGTGTCACTGGATACTCCCCTTTTGCTATGCTGTATGGGCAAGAGGCTACTACCCCATTGCTCTTGGGCCCCCCTGCTTACCTCTGATAAGGCCATGAATCCTGACAACCACATCAAGGATCTAGTCAACCGCATAATTGATATACAGGCCACTGCCTACACTTCTGCATACAAGACTAAGATGCTTGAGCTTTCTCCCAATAATGCTGGACGCTCCCCCCTGCCTGAATTTGATGTTGGTGACCATGTACTTTACTACCAACACAGAGTAGGTGGTTGCACACATAAGTTGGACTCTCTGTGGATTGGCCCTTTAGAAGTGACCTTTAAACAAGGGTCCAAATACACTGTAAAGCTCCTCTCCAGTGGCCGTCCTTTTGCTTGAGTGCACGCAAAGTTCCTTTGTAAATACCACCCTCCTAAGGCCAATCTAGGGGAGGGCAATGTTGTGAATACCACTATTCACCATGTTTCAATTTTGCCTTTGGTGGGCCATTTTGAAGACAAATCTCTTGCTTTTGCTTTTGCCTCTTGAAATGAGTTGATGACTGAATCAGGAAGTACAATTGTTTGGTTTCTTGATCCTGCGCAACTCACTTGCCCCACTCATGCTGGTGGCAAGTGATCCTACCGTCCTGGTAGTGTTTTGTGGTATTCCTAACCACTATATATTCCATTTTGTATTCACCAATAAAATCTAAGTTCTATTCACATTTTTGTCTTTGTGTCTTCTGTACTTCTGCGCCTCTCTCTAGCCACAACTAGTAGAGATTATTCTTCCAGGGCTGCAAGGTAAACGCATAGCCTTCCCTGTCATCTAACCAAGACTTAGTACAAATCCAATCCTAAGGTTAGTATTTCCCGTTGTGTGTCTGTGCCGCGCCTCAGAACACAACATTATGTTTCAATATAATGATTTTCATGAAATTTAGAGGATGTAGATTAATTTTTCAGATGATTATGATCAAAATGGTACCAAACATGATAGCTCTAGCTGCTCTAGATGCTAAGATATATAGTTAAGTGCTGGAATCAGGTTCACGTCATAATCAAAGGCTTGGACTCAATTTGATATTATCTAAAGTTACTTTTAATACACACTAAAAAACTAAAATCAATGTATCTAAGTGAATACTAAGCCAATTTTGATGTTCAATAGTGTGTTTTAAAGCTGCACATCAGCTCTAAATTTTGAAGGGATCTAAAAATCAAATAATAAATTTAAAAAAATTAGTTTAGCCTTACTAAACTTAATAGTGATACTATAATTATTTAGGTTAGTTTTATTTATACTTAGAATATACAACTTTAATTTCAAATTTAAATAAATATAATTGAAATTACATTTTAATAAAGCAATTGAATAAAAATTTAATTAAACATGTGATAAGTGATCCAAGCCTAAAAATACAATAAAATATATCCAATTGATTTATTAAATTTAACTTTAATTCTGTCCTTGGAGGGGCAACCAACTGGTTAATATTAAACTAGAAGCTATCTAGTTGAATTTTGAAGGTAAGAATGTACCAAAACCAACTTTTAAACACAAGAAATAAGAAAAAGAAGCCAGGAAAGATAAGGGAAGTGCCAAGAAAGATAAAAGAGCCATAAATTCCAGTAATCAAAACAAGTAGCAAAAGGCAAGAAGAAAATGCCAAAAATAGCCATAAATAAAATAAAACAGGCAAATCCGTATAGCTGAAAAGGGGCTGGTTTGAATTCACAAGATAATGCATGGTGACATTGAATCTGAAAATTGTGACAACAGGGAATCACATCAGGGATAAATGGTTATTGGGTTACACAATAGTAATTTCTTTCCAGACAATCATGAGTCTCAGCTAATAAACCATGATCAATATTTTTGGGGCTGAAAGATAAAGTAAATGCAAAGATTAAGAAGGGCATATGGTAAGTACTGACTATTGATTTTTTTGAATAGCTGTTGATCCCTAATGAGGGTGTCTTTGGAGATATTTTAAAAAGACAGGCACAAATATTCAGGTTCAGTTTTCCAAATATAATTGAATCCAATACAGTAGTTTTAAAAGCTATGGCAACGACTGAAAATAACTCAGATTTAAACAAAATGATTTCAGATTTGAACAAAATCCAGGTTGCACAAGATTCAGGATTCAATTAATTTATAAAATTTCAGTTAATAAATGAACTTTCAAACAAAAAACAAAATTTCACTAGCCCACTATACAAAATTATATCAAACATCAAGTGGTGCAGTTCACACCACAAACAAAATGAACTGACGCAACAAGTGAAATGGATGGATGCTGTTTCAGAGTATATTATAATCCAATCAGGATTCATATGAGGCACCAACAGAAGACTAAAATAAAACAAAATTTGAGCAATCTAGAAGCAAGATTCCACAAGCACAAAACAAAATGAACTCACATAAGATGTGTAGTATGAGCAGCCTAAAATAGAAATATAACAGTTTAACAGCCAATCAACATCTATCCAATTTAGGAACAGAGGCATTTTATTCATTTTCATGGCTCCATATTTGTATGAAATGGTTTTGAGAACCTTCCAAATATGGACTTGAGATTACAATAAAAATAAATCATTAAATTTTAAAATTTCTACTTTTAGTAATTTTATCCTAGGTTTTTTTCAATATGGTTTTCAACAGCAACATCTTCAACGGCACAAGCAGCCAAGCCAACAGCAGCCAATCCAGCTTCAATGAAGGCAAGGCTCAGAATGTGGAGGCACCTGTTTACACCTAAGCCTTTGAGGCAGGTAACAAGGAAGCTGACCTGTACCTGGCTACTGACCCCTATGGCTTTGACTTTTTCAGTAGTCACACAGTGTCTAGCTCTGTCCCTGCTCCCGTACCTGCCCCTGCACAAGCTGCCCATCAACCAACCAATCAGGATGGCAACCTTGATTTGGAGCAGCTTTCTGCCACCAGCCAACCTGCCCACCTACAGCCAATCAGGCTTCAGCTCCCCCGGCCCAGCGCCCAAGCAACCAAGCATCACCACCCAAATTCTTCAGGAAATTGTGGCACTGAATCTACAGGTTCTGTCATGGGACCAGATTGCCGCCCAGTTTCAATTTACCTGAGCCACCATAATGCAGGAGTTCAACAACCTAATGAACAAGGGGAATTTGATTGGGACGGCCAAGAAGCCCAAGAAGGCCCCCAAGTCACAAATATCTGAGGCATACCCAATCATGCTTGACCTCCTCCAGGGGGATCCCAAGCTTCCCTTGACCCAGGTCCAGAAGCAACTTGTGCACCATAACTTTTGGGTGTCTGAGCGCATGGTGCAGCTCTGGATGCAAGGAAAGGTGGCTTCCATACAGGTTTTTACCAATTTTGCCAGCAATCAATGGGATGGCACTGAGGATTCCCTGTATGACACCGCCATCAAATCAACCCTGGTCTGATGCCTGACTAGTCTAACTGATGATGTCATGTTCATCTCCTATTACAAGCTATCAATAGATTTTAATGATTTTGGCAAGCAAGGAAAAGCCGCTGCCAAGAATAGAAGGAAGAAGGTCAAGAAGGGGACATTCATTGGTGCATTTCTGGCTGTTTCAGCCAAAGGTTTTGTCTACTATTGAATAAACCCAGATTTCATTAAAGGCTACTCATACAGCCACATCCTTAGTGGATTACTCAACTCCTGGGATGGCTCAAATTCCAAGTACCAGGTTTTCTTGAGCCACTAGATGGAGGGTAGCTCCACCGCCCTTGAGGCCATCCAGCAACGTGGGCACCAGGCCTCAGTCTACCCTGCCGGCCATGAAGACGCCCATCTGGCTGATGTTGTCTTCTTCAACATGGGATCCACATTACAGGAGAGCCGCCCTCAGGCTTTCAACAACATCTATCTTTGGGTCCTTGACCACAATTTTCTCTTTGGCTGCCAGATGGTGGCTGACTTGTTTGCCCAAATTGTCTTTCATGTGAACATGGGCAACCAATTGTGTAAGGATAAGCACCTTCCACCTCAGGCTACTGCCACCTACCAGCCCATCCAGTCAATGACAGACAAGGAATACACCAAGTTGTATATGGCAGTCATCACGCAAAATACTCCTGCCTCCACCCCCGCCACCAACACCCCTCACCCGCAGCTTAACCCACCCAATCCCAGACCCCCAGGCCAGCACTGCCTCTACGTCTTCCTTCCTGTGTTATTCTGCCTCCTAGGCATCACTCTCCCCACCCCAATAAACCCCCTGTCACTAAACATTTTCTATTTATATTATATTTTTTTGAATTTCAATTGTTGTGTTCTCTTTGTTTATAGTTGGTTTTATTCTTTATATTCAGCTTATTTCTATAAAATCATATATTTACTATGACATGTATCTAGATCTAAAACATAGTTAATTTTAGCACTTTGCACAGCCCCTTGTGAAAATATTAACAACAATTTGGTGATCAGCTAAATTTGAATTAGAAAATTATAGTGTTAACTGTTTTTAGATAAAGTTGTTACTGATCCAAATTCAAAACCTTAATGATAAAATTTAAGCCAATCAGGAGCTGAGTGATAAAGTGATTGTTGTGATATAAAGGGTCATTAAATAATTCTTTGATGCATGTGTGCTAATTAATATGATTGGCTTGATGTTTTGCCATTGTACGCCATTACCGCTGTGGCAAGTTGTTGATGGACTAGTGCCCAATTGGCTGCTGGGTTAGCACTAGTCCACCAACAACTTGCCACAGCAGTAATGGTGTACAATGGAAAAAAATCCAGCCAATCATATTAATTAGCGCACATACACCAAAAAATTATTGAATGTCCCTTTATGTCACAACAATCACTTTATCACTTGGCTCCTGATTGGCTTAAAGTTTATCATTAAGGTTTTGAATTTGGATCAGTAACAACTTTATCTAAAAATAGTTAACACTATAATTTTCTAATTCAAATTTAGCTGATCACCAAATTGTTGTTAATATTTTCACAAGGGGCTATGACAAGCGCCAAAAATAATATGGTAATCAAGGAAACAATGCCAACACAAAGCAAACAAAACATATTGAGATGAGCGTGAAACATATACAAAATGGGTAAAAAGATGGGATAATGTAGTAAATGGGAAAACAAAAAGGAATAGACAAAGAGGCAACAGTATCAAAATAATACAGAATTTATTGGGGCAAAAGCTATAAAAACATATGAAAAGGTTAGTAAAAAATCAATGAGAGAATTGGAGAAGCTTCTGAAGGATCTCAACTTGGCAATTGCCAAAATCAAAGACATCAACTGCAAGATAAAAGCCAAAGTTAAGTCTGCTGTCCTTGACAGAGAAAAAATAGACAAGGTGTCTGTAAAGGACCTAATGAAAAAAATGTCAGACACTCCTGAGAAGACCATCAAGCGTCTTCTCAACATTCAGAAGACGGTGGTCAAGGGCCTGCAATTTAAGGCATACAATCTTTCTGCGCCATCTTTCTGGGTTGTAAGGTCTTGCCCATAATGGTGCAAGGTTATAGACTAAAGCGTGCAAGGCATTAGGATTCAAATTTAAAAGATATAAGAACCTAGGAACTGTCTGTAAGATAATCTTACAGAAACCTGCTAAAACCTATATTGTGTCACAAATGGAGTAATAGTTTGTAAAAACCCTAAGCAAAGAAGATAAAATAAAGTGTTTAATAGTGAAAAATTTGTAACTAAGGGAATATCAATATTAGGATATTCACCATTGGCAAATCAATATATATAACTATTGAAAGATTCTTTAAGGGGAAAATGGATATAAAAAGCCAAAGGCTTGTTGTTTTACAAGTTCCATTGGATTTAAGAAAAGAAAAAGCTAAACTAAAAAGAATGAATTAAAAAAATTTCTTAAAATTACAAATCTGAAGTTAAAAATTGTAGAAGTTTGAAGGGGAAGAAATCACTTAGAATTTTGGCTTAAAGCCTACTCTTAACAAGCTTTTTATTTATACTTAATTCTTATTCAGTTACAAATGATTGGCATAGGAGAACAACAGCCAATGACAGGAGAAACTGGAGAAAGTTGAGCAAGGACCTGGAAGAAAAGAGGAAACAGAAACCCAGTAAGCCCACAGATCAACAATGTAAAGCTGGGGGAGCAGCAACAACGCAAGCAGGGGTTTCAAAAGGTAAGTGAGTGAAAATATTCTAACTTTAAAGTAGATATATATAAAAGTAAGGGCAAACAACAGAGAAAACAACAACGACAACAATTTGAATGCAAATGGCATCAAAAAAACAAGGTAATTTAGAATACTTAAATATTAACTTCCAATTTAAATTTCTAATATTAAAATAATGAAATATTTAACCAAACAAAAATAATAAATATTATAAACTTAAAGAGCCTGCCCTTTGGGGCAGGGCATGACATTACCCCCTCTAGATCTGAGCTCAGGATGTGCTTGGATATAAGACTTGATGACCTTGGGACAGTTTTCAAGATTAGACAATGGCTCCCAAGAGCTCTTCTCAACAGAATATCCCTTCCAAAGAACCAAGTATTGGAGTTTACCATAGTGGTAACAATGGTTGATAATTGAGTCAACCTCATATTCAGGGGTCCCTTAGACTATGTGAGGAGGAGGTGCTTTGTTGTTCTGATGAGAAGGAGGAGGAAAAGTCTGGAGTTTGAGGAGAGACACGTGGAAGACGTCATGAATGCAATACCCTGGAGGAAGCTGGAACAATATGCAACCTTCCCAACTCTTTCTGTTACAAGGGAAGGCCTTATGAACCAAGGGCCAAGTTTACAGAAGGCCATCTGATAGGAAGATTTTTTGTATTTAGATATACAAGGTTGTTGACCTGGATGCTCTTTCCCTCCTGACAATGATGGTTGGCCTGGACCTTGTAAACCTCAATAGCCTTAGAGAGATTCTCTTTTAATGAATTCTGGATGAGCTTTAGCTGGACAAGAAACTTCTTGGCTAATGGGGAACAGACAGAGGAGGTGACAGAAGGAACAAAGGCAGGAGTGTAGCCTAAATTTGCCATAACAGAGTCATCTTGGTGGAGGAATGGGGAGTAGCATTGTAGGAATACTGGGAAAAAGGTAGGTGAGAAGCCCAATTGTCTTGTTGTTTGTTGGAAAAACAGCAAAGTAAAAATTCTAGTGTCTGATTGGTACGTTTGGTTTGCCCATCAGACTGGGGATGATAAGAGATGCTAAGAGAAAGTTGAACACCTAGCTGAGTCATAAACTCTTTCCAGAACAGGGAAAGGAATTGTGGTCCACGGTCAGAGACAATATCTCTTGGAGTACCATGGTGGACAAAGACGTTCTTAACAAAGAGGGAAGCAGTCTGCTTTGCGTTAATGTTAGAATTGCAGGGAGCAAAAATATCCTGCTTTGAGAATCTGTCTACAATGACCAGTATGGCGTCAAAACCTTCATACTGAGGAAGATGGACAATATAATCCAAAGAAACAGACTTCCAAGGATCTTCAGGGACTGGAAGGGCACATAGAAGACCCACAGGTTTCTGGGTGGAGTGTTTGCTTCTATGGCAAACTAGGCAACTACTGATGTTTGACTTGATGAAGGTGGACATTTTTGGTCACCAGAAGTGATCACAGAGTTTAGAAAGGATTTTCTTATATCCAGTGTGGCCTGCAGCCAGGGAGTCATGGAACGTGATGGTTAGAAGCTGTTAAAGGTCCAGAGAAGGAACTACCAAAAGGTTGTTGAAGTATAACACACCATCTAGCAGGGAGAAAGAAGGGTTTGTGACTGTCTTATTGTTTGTAAGAGCGTCAATGATATGAGACAAGGATTTATTGGAAAGCTGAGATTTGTGGATTTGCTTCAGTATATTGGGGGTTGTAGTGCTGATGACATTAAGTTTCAGAAAGCTCTCAGGTGGAAGGACCATCTTGGTGTTAAGGAGTTTGTAGTCTTTGTCAACATTGGATAATGAAGGATGACAACTAAGCGCATCAGGTAGGGTATTAAGTACACCCTTCTTGTACACAAGCTTGAAGCAGAAATTTGACAGCTCCAGTACCCATCTAGTGTGTCTTTGGGAAATGTGGCGTGACTCAGTGAAGTAAAGCAAGTTCTTATGGTCTGTGTAAATAAGGAAAGGCTTGTCAAGTCCCTCAAGGTAGCAATGCCAATGCTTAAGTGTTTTGATGATGGCAAGAAGTTCCTTGTTGTGTACAGGGTAGTTTTGTTCAGATGGAAGGTGTTTTTGAGAGAAGTATGCAACAGGGTATTGCATCCCTCCCAAGCTGAAGGAGAACACCGCCAATGGCATAGTTGTTGACATCAGTCTCAACCAAGAAGGGTTTGGAAGGATTGGGCATCAGGAGGACAGGTGTGGAGACAAAGACGGCCTTTGTAGCCTCAAACGCAAGCTGGGCTGCAGGTGTCCAGACAAAAGGAATGGAAGGAGAAGTGAGGGTAGTGAGTGGCAAAACTAGAGAAGAAAAATTTTCCACAAACTTACGGCAATAGTTTGCCAATCCAAGGAAACCACAAAGTTGTGAGCAAGTCTTGGGAGCAGGCCAGCTTTGGATAGCATCCACCTTGCTAGGGCAGATAGCAAAATTGTTTTGAGTGACAACGTAGCCAAGGAAATCAACCTTGGTGCATAAGAATGGGCACTTGGAAGATTTTGGAAACAAGTTGTAATCTCAAAGTCTCTGGAGTACCTGGCAGACGTGGGTGACATGGTTGTCAATGAAAGAGGAGTATATAAGAATATTGTCAAGGTAGACAACAACAAACTCATTAAGGAAGGGAAGAAGTGCCTCATTCATTAAGGCCTAGAAGGTTGAAGGAGCGTTACATAATCCAAAGGGCATTACATTGTACTTGTATAACCCAAATGGGGTACATAACAGGTCTTCCATTTGTGGCCAGGAGAGAATCTGATCTGGTTAAAAGCGCTTTGGAGATCAATCTTGGTGTATACAGAACTACCAGTGAGGCAATTGATCAAAGCCTCAGCAGAAGGAATAGGGCATCTATCCTTAGTTGTGATCTTGTTGAAGCTCTATAGTCTACACAAGGGCTTTTAGAGCCATCAGATTTACTGACAAAGAAGATGGGGGAAGAACAAGGAGACGTAGATTGTGAAATGAAACCTTTGGAGAGTTACTTGTTGATATAGTTCTTTAGTAAAGTGTTGTCTGAATCAGAGAGAGGAATAAGCCACCCCAGGGGGGAGTGGTGCCTGGCTTAAGGTTTATCTGGATATTGTAGGGCCTATGAGGAGGTAGCAGGTTACATTCCTCCTAAATAAATTTTTTTAAAGTCAGAGTAACAATAAGGTAATCCATCTTTGTCCTTAGTGGAAAGAGTATCCAGGATTGTACTGGAGATAGCAGTCAGGTTTGGTTTGGAGGGAGTTGAGCCAAGAGTACCAGGTACAAGGGATAAAAATTTGACAATGTCATTGCATGTAAATGATATCTTGTTGTTTGGGTGATCAAAGTTAAGCAATGACTCTCTCAACCACAGGAATCCAAGGATAACAGGGAAGGATAATTTAGGGGAAGAGTTACACGTGACGCAAAATAGAGAGCCCTCCAGGTCAATGGTGATGGGTTGGAGGATAGATATGGCGCCAATGAGAGTGCTGTTTCCCACCTTAACATCAAGATATCTGAAAGAAGAGAGTCCAAGTAGTTTAGCAAGTTTCTCCTCAATGAAGTTGGCATCAGCGCCAGTGTCAAGAAGAGCAAGCACCTTGATCTTTCCCAAAGGTCCATGAATGGTCACTAGGATGGTGGGTGACTTGGAAGTGTTGTTGAGGGAAAGCAAAGTGAGAGTGAAGGTCTTGTTTACAAAGGGGGAACGTTTGGAGAGAGGTAAGGCTGGTAGAAGATGATCCTTTGATCCACAGTAAGAGAAGAGGTTGTTGTTCCTTCTTCTAAGGACTTCCTCAGCAGTAAGGCAAAAACCTCCTCCAGACTTTGGCTTGGTGCCAGATGGAAGAGTTGAAGAAAGCAAGGCCTTGTATGGAACAAACAACTGGGCTGCAGGGGATAGGTTAGAAGGAGAGTGTGTTTTTGAGTAAAGGTGTTTCTAATTCCACTTAACTACCTCTCTGATAAGAGGTTCTAGTTTGTCATGGAGGTTGTGGTGTACCAAAAATTCCTGGCAATTTGTTGAGGCCTATCTTGTAGAAGCTGCAAGTCTCAGCATCAGAGGCTTGTAGTCTTGACTGGAGGGAGAAAAACTTCTGATTGTATTTGACAAGTGGAAGAGAACCTTGTGTGAGACCTGCAAACCAAGAAGCAGAGGGAGTAGACAACTCCTTGTCCTCTCCAGAGAAGGATAGGAGTGAACTGACAAAGAGATCATAGTTCTGGAGGATACCTGGGTTACATATTGAGTGAGAGCTAAACCAATCTCTGTAGTGACCAGTGAGCTTCTCTGCAAGATAGAGGACCTTCTTGGAGTTGGTGGAAAACTCAGACCCATAAGCAGTAAAATGGGCCTGTGCATAAGCTAAAGTGTTAAAAATACTAGGGGGTGGAGAAATATGAGCTAAGGTATTGAGAACTACTGTTTGGTTGGTGTAGGTAGTGGGGGTATGCTCCTCCTTATTACAAAAAACCTTATCATATAGCTAACCAAGTAAAAAAACTACTAGAGATAACAAAGTTACACAATAATAGAGAGAAATAAGGCTAAAAAGATGATAGAAGAGATGGAAAAAGTATTGCCTGGGTCAATCCCATGGGAAGCCAACTTAATGTAAGGTCTTGCCCATAATGGTGCAAGGTTATAGACTAAAGCGTACAAGGATTAGGATTCAAATTTAAAAGATATAAGAACCTAGGAACTGTCTGTAAGATAATCTTACAGAAACCTGCTAAAAACCTATATTGTGTCATAAATGGAGTAATAGTTTGTAAAAACCCTAAGAAAAGAAGATAAAATAAAGTGTTTAATAGTGAAAAATTTGTAACTAAGGGAATATCAATATTAGGATATTCACCATTGGCAAATCAATATATATAACTATTGAAAGATTCTTTAAGGGGAAAATGGATATAAAAAGCCAAAGGCTTGTTGTTTTAAAAGTTCCATCGGATTTAAGAAAAGAAAAGGCTAAACTAAAAAGAATGAATTAAAAAAAATTCTTAAAATTACAAATCTGAAGTTAAAAATTGTAGAAGTTTGAAGAGGAAGAAATCACTTAGAATTTTGGCTTAAAGCCTGCTCTTAACAAGCTCTTTATTTATACTTAATTCTTATTCAGTTACAAATGATTGGCATAGGGGAACAACAGCCAAGGACAGGAGAAACTGGAGAAAGTTGAGCAAGGACCTGGAGGAAAAGAGGAAACAGAAACCCAGTAAGCCCGCAGATCAACAACGTAAAGCTGGGGGAGCGGCAACAACGCAAGCAGGGGTTTCAAAAGGTAAGTGAGTGAAAATATTCTAACTTTAAATTAGATATATATATAAAATTAAGGGCAAACAACAGAGCAAACAACAACGACAACAATTCAAACACAAATTGCATTGAAAAAACAAGGTAATTAATTTAGAATACTTAAATATTAACTTCCAATTTAAATTTCCAATATTAAAATAATGAAAGATTTAACTGAACAAAAATAATAAATATTATAAACTTAAGGAGCCTGCCCTTTGGGGCAGGGCATGACATGGGTTGACAACCTGGAGATGTATGAACATCTCAAATCCACCAAGCGTGCCAGAACAGAGGATAAAGAACTGCCCGTACAACTGTTTGGCCAAGAATGGCCAAGCCTGCTGAACTGGCCGGCAAGGAAGAAACACGTGAATGTAACATAAAAAAATAAAATTAATAAAAATTTTCAAATACTTACCTGTTTTTTTAGAGAACATAGATAGTGAACTCTGCCAAGTCTTGGTCCCCTTTGTCCCTACCATATTCTACGCCAACTACGCCACTCATGTGGCCAAGCAGCTGTATCTGTCCCCCCTGTCTTGCGAGAGCTAGAGGACCACATCCATGGGTCCTTTTACTATGTTGCAGGAGGCATTGGCTGGGCTGACACATGGAAAGGGGGGAATCCAAGTGGGCAGTTACTGCCTATAAGGATGCCCAACTGGTCCGCCTGGACCCGGTATCCCTCAGTGGAGTTTACTGTGTAAACTCCACTAAGCTTGTTTGGGACGTCCTGGCAACGTTCCTATTCAAGAATGCACTGGAGATGGGCCAGGCTCATGCGGCTGCTTGCTTCTGCTACCCCTTGGAGAACACCCTATCTTACCTTCTGGACAACTTTGAGCGTGCAGTGGGGAAATTGGCTATTGCAGATGCAACAGCTGTCAAGAAAACTAAGATCCTCCTGGAGGACTTTGGACTAGCCTGGAGTGCAGATGAGACAGGGCTCCCTTGACAATGGATCTTACCTTTGCAAAGACCAGGTACAATAAGAAGATCAGTGCAGTTTTTAATAAATTATGTGAGTTTACGGAAGCCTTTGCTGGGCAAAGGCTTCACTTGGTTGTTTACCTCGGGTATCTTTTCTTCTTTGGGATGAGCGCCAGCGTGGAGGATCTTGATGAGGTCCTTCTGGGAATTGACGTGGCCCAGCTCTCACTTGATGGGAAGAAGGTCCCCCCAGGTATGACTCAGTTGATCATGTCATCCAGGACGCCCTGGTCCTGGCTGGTATCTACAGGTTTGCAGCCTTGCCAGAAAAGCTGCTCCTCCATTTGCACCTAACCCTACTCCCCTTCACCAGCAGACAGGAGTTTTTTAATAAGGGTGTATCCACCATCCACAGTGTGGCGGTGGAGGTTGGCACCACCTCCATTGCAGGGTGGGTACATACAGAAGAACTCACTACAGGTGTTCTAAATAAATTCTCTCTTCCAATAAATTTCATTACAATTCATAAAATTTTTGTATAATAAAATTTTCTAATTCTTATTTTACCAAACAGGATTTTCAGAATATATCTCAGAGAAGGTCTTAATAAAAGCATTATAATATATTTCAATAAAATCTTTTCTGATTTGTACACATTAAAATTAACTTTTTTTGATTATATATTTATTTGCCAAAAGTGATATTAATGCATTTGCTTAATCCAGTATCAAGCGTTTGGGATACCCTTAGATGACACAATAAAAAATGATTATAAATAAAAACATTACTAACCTTTGTTGATTTTCCTACTGAATGTGATTGTGAGCTTAGAAACAGCTAAATATAAAATGATAATTAATAAATCTTGAATAGTAAATTAGAGAATATAAAAAAGTTGGACATACTAAGCCTTTAATTGATTGGCTGTTTGGCTAGGCATGTGGGGATGAAAAATCAGTGTGGCCATAGAATTCAGCCACAGTCTCAGCTGGGAGGGTGTGGATCCCAGCCTGCAGCAAATTAAAGAAGTCCTTAGCAAAAGTTGGGGTTCCTTGCTTAACAACTCTCTTGAGCCACCCAAAGAATTCCTCAATGAGATTTAGGAATGGCAAATAAGCAGGGAGGAAGAGAAGGCGCAAATTTGCCATGGCCAATTGCTGGGGGCCCACTGTGCTGTTGGTGTAAATCATTGGGAATTCCTAAATAATTTCAGCCACTTTGTGGAGACCAACGTTGTCCAACATAATGAAATTGGTGAAGCCATGGCTTGTGCGCCTCAGGTGCTCCTGGACCAATCATAGAAATGACAAGAAGGTACGGCTGTTGTGAGAACCCAATATCATTTGATAAAGCTCAACCCCCTTTGGAATAAGGAGAGCCACCATCAAGTAGGCTGTGGCACAGACTGCAGTACACCAAGCCATCTCGTCATTGGAGCCTTTGGGGACATAGCCATATGCATTGTGCATAGACAAGACAAATGCAAATTTTTCAATGTAATAGAATTTGACTGTCCCCTTGGCTTTGAGGGCAGTGTACACCTCTGCGTATTTTTTCTGGGTCTCAATGTTGGTTGGGCTGTTTCTATTAAAGGGAGATACCCCAAGATTTTCCCAGGAAAATCACATTCCCTTGAGTAGATGGTAGTAAAAGGAAATTGAGGCCTCAACCCCAAAAGTAGATTTGACATGGCCTGTATATTTGCTAGTTCAAGATGGCAATCCTGGGTTATCCACTGTCAGATGGCCCATTTGTGCTCCTTGGTGAGCATGGTTGCCACATGCAAGGATTTCTCTGTGGCAAGGACTCAGCCAGTATTGATAAACTTGTTGAATGCTTATGGAAGCATACTTGGGATCCACCCCAACAATGGCTGCGGCCGCCTTGTAATTGCCTAATTCACACATTAGCTTAAGCAGGATGATGTGTTTGATGTCAGGGATGCGCTTCTGGGCGGGCTTTTTAGTGGTGGGGATTGATTTGTTGGTATTGGGAACAACACAGGGCATGGGCACCTTGGTGTAAAACACAGTAACTTTCTTCAACACTAACTGCCCCTCATTGGTTTGATAGAACTTGGGCTCCTCATCATCCTCCTGATTGCCATCACTGACGTAGGGCTTATAGCTAGTATCAAGTACAGGCTTCACCTTTTCCAGCATGGCTGGCGGGACCAACTCTTGCCGGTACACAACATCAAACACATACAAAGCAAGTTCTACCTCCTTGTTTAAAACTGTTTTTGTTGTGGTAACCTTGGTGGGCTTCCGGGTCAGCTTGGGGACCCAAGGGTTGATGCTCTGCACCCTAGAATCTTGTGCTCCTCAAACCGGCTGTGTCAGTGCAGCGTCACTATCAAACTCTCCTCTCCCGTCTCCTTCCTGAGTAGGCATTTATGTTGCACTAACTCTGTTCTTTGACCTACGGGGGCAACCGCAACTGTGGCGCACAATGGGTGTAATGATAGTCTGTTGCTTTGTTCCTTCCATTTTGAGAATTTAATAAAATGTTAAATAAATTTCAATTAAGTTACTCCTAATTTTAATTTTTGCTTTTATCTGAATATGAATATTTAATTAGAGTTTTTCCCACCCAATATCCCAATTATAGATTTTTTATTGCTTAATTAGTTGTTTTTGGTTTTACAACGCCCATTTTAGAATACTCAAAAAATTCACCCATTTTCCTAGACTTTACTGCCAAATTCAAACACCCAACACAATATTTTTAAAATTCATGTTTCAGATCTTGTGTCTTATTTTAGATGCCTTGGTATCATTCTTGATTAAAATCTTTTGCACACACTGAGTGAGTGATTTTGTTTACATAGTGAGTTGCTATTGTGTTTTGTTTTTGGTTTGAGTTTTAACTCACCTTGCTTGGGTGTATTTTGTCACTGATTCACATAGTAAACATATGTACACCAAAAGTCAACTTGCGCCATTTTATGTGAATCAATGTATTTTGGATTGTATTTTAGATGGTTTTGCTTTGCGCGTGAGCCCTTTGTTGCTGTGTTGACTCATTTTGCCCATTAACGCCAATAAACCCTGGTAACAGAGTGCATATTTTAACCTGAGAGTTGGATTTTGTTTAAATCTGAAATCATTTTGTTTAAATCTGTGGTATTTTTGGTTTTCACCATAGCTTTTAAAACTACTGTAAGCTCACACAAATTTTTACCTTCAGCAGGATGGAGGGCCAAGATCAGTATACAGGACAACCCATCAGAATAATGATGTTATATTTCCGGGTGATGCAAATGATGAAGTTGTAAACTTGAAGTATCATTTCCCATTTGAAAAACAATTATCAGGTTCCTTAAGTTACTGAATAAATTAAAGGCAATATGGTTTATGACAACATCAAAATGGGTTTCACAGATCTAATGCTGGAATAATTTAACAGTGTATATGATAGCAAGGTACTATTTAGAATAACAGTATACAGCTTTTCATGCTTGCCAGGAGCATATGATTTATTTCACAATAGTTTACACAATGCCAGAAGTTGTTGGTTTCAATCAAAAATCCAAAGGAAAAAGGAATCCTTCCCAAAAGCTAATATTTTCAATGATATAAGCAAAACTGTTGCTAGAAATTAGGTGAAAGCTTCTTTATTATCAGTTAAATATTATCTGTTAAGTTGGAACTGGTTGAAATAAGTCAACATAATCTCCAATTCAAATGTTACACTATCACTACACAAAAAAATCAGAAATTGGACACCAAAGGTTTCTTCTCTAATTGGATAAAGTATATTTGGTAATCAATGAAAGCTTAGTTGTGCTTGGATCCAGATAATATTTATAAAAATGAAAATAATAATTGGGTTTGAGTCCAGATGACTGTCATTGAAAAAAAGCTTAGCTGAATTTTGAGTCCAGATGATGGTCATGAAAATTTTAAAGCTTAGTCAAGTTTATCATATGCTCAGGTCTTATTCCAGCCAACTTGCAATAGTTGATTACTTACTACAATTTCTAAAAAAATCTTTTTGAGATAAAAACCTACACCTCTATTAGTTTTTGCAGTTCAAGAATGCATCCCCTGTTGGGGCTTTAATGCCACTTTCCTGTTAACTCAGTTGCTACTGTCTTGTTACTGCTACTGGGAAAATACCCAACAAACTTTGTCCCTTTACTCCACCAACGTTGAACACCCCAAGAAGAAATAGAATCAGATAACACTCATGACTCCTGATGCCCTGAATTCTATTCCAAAGACCCTTTGCCCCTCTTCCAAGCGCTGTACCTTGCTATGTTATGGTTAGTATTGGTTATTCTACTCAATCCTAAGTTTAAATTTGAAAATTTCACTACACAGGGTTTTGTCCCTGGCTTAGACTTATCTTTAAAGGTTTTTGGATATGGAGCTTTATCTCTCACCATTTTGATTTTGGATGTTACTACCCTGTCATTTCTGTCATAGTATGTAGGTAAAAGTGTGATTGAAACCTTTATAATTGAGTTTATCAAGGTTGATTCTGTTGTGAATTATGAAACTCACAGTATTTTGATATTATCTTTGAATTTTGATACTTGCAAAGATGGGACAGGTTTGTTTCTGGCTTCAATAACTGCCATATTTCCTTAATTGGGGCTTTACCCATGTCCACACATTCTGGGTTGCATTTAATGATCCATTATGATCCCAGTACTGTAATAGGCACTCTTAACTCCTCTGTCTTCCTAATTAGTGATCAGCCATCTGACTGGGTATATAAGCACTGATCTGATTTCTATTGAAAATAAGTTTACCCATATTTATGTTGGGTTTAATTACTTCAGTGCCTCATATTCTCTTACCAAAAGGAGAGCTCTTCTTATTTTGCTTTCTAGGAAATTAAGGTACACTCACTTGATTTTGCCCTGAACACTAACCCTTGGCTAGTTCAACCCTCAAACCTTTTGTTACAAAGTTTTACACTGTGTCCTCTTGGATATTGAGCCCAAGAGCCAGGCACAATAGCCAGGATTCCTGACAGGGAAGTTTATAATTCAAAATAAGAGGGGTAAACTAATAAGAGAATGATAGTTTTATTGAATATTGAAAAGGAATATCAAATAGTGAAATGATAAACCAAATAGCGGTCATGTAGATTATGGCAGAAATGGGATTTTGGGAGATTGGGAATCCTCTGGAGCTTGGATGATTGATCCTGTTGTAACATATGGCTTTTTGTTAGGGGCACCTCTTATGAGTCATTTGTTGGAGAAATAGTTTATGAGCGGGAGGAATCAGAATGTTGTGAAATGGGCTTATAACCAAATAATTTTTTAAATTTTGTATATGCTTTGGCCAGCTTTATATATAAATAAAATGGAAATATACAGTAGTTTAAAATCTATGGCAACAACCAAAAATACCTCAGATTTAAACAAAATGATTTCAGATTTAAATGAAATCCAACTATCAGGTTAAAATATACACTCTGTTAACAGGGATTTTTGGCTTTAATAGGCAAAATGGGTCAACACAGCAAAGAAGTGCTCACGCGCAAAGCAAAACCATTCAAAATATAATCCAAAATACATGGATTCACAAACAAAATAGCGTGAGTTGACTTTTGGTGTACATATGTTTACTATGTGAATCAGTGACAAAATACACCCAAGCGCAGTGTGTCAAAACTCAATACAAGAATGAAACACAATAACAACTCACTATGTAAACAAAATCACTCACTCAGTGTGTGCAAAGGATTTTAATCAAGAATGATACCAAGGCATCTAAAATAAGACACAGGATCTGAAACATAAATTTTAAAAATATTGTGTTGTGTGTTTGAATTTGGCATTAAAATCTAGGAAAATGGGTGAATTTTTTGAGTATTCTAAAATGGGTGTTGTAAAAACTGAAAAACTAATTAAGAAATAAAAAATCTATAAGTGGGATATTGGATAGGAAAAAATATTAATTGAATATCCATATTCAGATAAAAGCAAAAATTAAAATTAGGAGTAACTTAATTGAAATTTATTTAACATTTTATTAAATTCTCAAAATGGAAGGAACACAGCAACAGACTACCATTACACCCATTGTGCGCCGCAGTTGTGGTTGCCCCCGTGGGTCAAAGAACAGAGTTAGTGCAACACAAATGCCTACTCAGGAAGGAGACAGGAGATGAGAGTTTGATAGTGACGCTGCACTGACACAGCCGGTTTGAGGAGCACAAGATGCTAGGGTGCAGAGCATCAACCCTTGGTTCCCCAAGCTGACCCAGAAGCCCACCAAGGTTACCACAACAAAAACGGTTTTAAACAAGGAGGTAGAACTTGCTTTGTATGTGTTTGATGTTGTGTACCGGCAAGAGTTGGTCCCGCCAGCCATGCTGGAAAAGGTGAAGCCTGTAATTGATACTAGCTACAAGCCCTACGTCAGTGATGGCAATCAGGAGGAGGATAAGGAACCTGAGTTCTATCAAACTGATGAGGGACAGTTAGTGCTCAAAAAGATTGCAGCCTTCTACAACAAGGTGCCCATGCCTTGCAAGCCTGTCACCAATCAGGATCCCAGTTCATCTGGGCCTACTAAGCCCACTCAAAAGCACATCCCAGATATCAAACACATCATCATGCTCAAGCTAATGTGTGATTTTGGTGACTACAAGGCGGCCGCGGCCATTGTTGGAGTGGATCCCAAGTACGCCAGCAAGAACTTCCACAAATTCATCAATACTGGCTGTGACATTGCCACGGAGAAATCCTTGCGTGTTTCTACCATGCTCACCAAGGAGCACAAATGGGCAATCCACCAGTGGATAACCTGGGACTACCATCTTGAACTGGAAAATATTCAGGCCATGGTCAAATCTACTTTTGGGGTTGAGGCTTCAATTTCCTTTCACTACCATCTGGTGAAGGGAATGCAATGTTCCTGGAAAAAACTCAGGGTATCTCCCTACAACAGAAACAGCCCAGCTAATGTCAAGACCCAGAAAAAATACGCAGAGGTATACACTGCCCTCAAAGCCAAGGGGACAGTCAAATTCTATTACATTGACAAATCAGCATTTGTCTCATCTATGCGGAATGAGTATGGCTATGTCCCAAAAGGCTCAAATGACGGGATGGCTTGGCGTGCTGCAGTGCTGCGCCACAGCCTATTCAATGGTGGCTCTCCTTGATCCAAAGGGGGTTGAGCTTTACCAAATGATACTGGGCTCCCACAACAGCCGTACCTTCCTATCATTTCTCCAATTGGTCCAGGAGCACCTGAGGCGCACAAGCCCTGGCTTCACCAATGTCATTTTGTTAAACAATGTTAGTCTCCACAAAGTGGCTGACATTCTTGAGGAATTCCAAATGATTGACACCAACAGCGCAGTGGTCCCCCAGCAATTGGCCATGGCAAATTTGCGCCTTCTCTTCCTCCCTGCTTATTTGCCATTCCTAAATCCCATCAAGGAAGTCTTTGGGTGGCTCAAGCAAGTTGTCAAGTGAGGAACCCCAACTGGGACTGAGGACCTGTTTGATTTGCTGCAGGCTGGGATCCACACCCCACCAGCTGAGACTGTGGCCAAATTCTATGGCCACACTGATTTGTTCATCCCTGTGTGCCTAGCCAAACAGCCAATCAATTAAACGCTTAGTGTGTCTAACTTTTTTATATTCTCTAATTTACTATTCAAGATTTATTAATTATCATTTTATATTTATAGGCTTCCAAGCCCGAAACCACATCCAGAAGGACCATCAATGGATGTTAGTAATTTTTTTATTTTATTTTATATTATTTTATTATGTTATCTGAGGCTATCCCAAACGCTCAATACTGGATTACGCAAATATATTTACATCACTTTTGTCAAATAAATATAAAAATAGTTTTAAAAAAATTAAACGTAAAATGTACAAGTTTGAATTTTTTATTAGCATATAATTTTATGCTTTTTGTCAGGATTTCTGGATATTGACTAATTAACAGTTTCAACAAAATAACGCGGGTGAGCAGTTTATTGCTCTTAGGAAGGGTTTCAACAAAATAATGCAGACCGCGGGTTTGTGGGATCAGTGATCAAATCATATCCTGGCATTAATATACTCATGCATTACATTTAATAAATGATATATGCAATTAATGCTCATTAATTAATCCACCTCAATCACCACCTCAAACATGCTTCCCATAATAATTACTATTCTAAAACTTTAAATGAATCCTAGAACAAGAGGGCTGTCATATGAACTGTCATCTGCATTACATCTAGAAGAGTTCAACATGGACTTGGCTGTCAGGCCAACCACTCTAAGATAAAAGACTTTGAGCCTATTGTATTAGAGTGGCACTGATTTAGTGAAACAATCATCTCTGTGAACTAGTAGCCAAACACTGGCTAGCTAGCCCTGGAAGTGGCCCAGGAAAACAGAAAGGATAACAATCTGTGGAAGATGTCAATTTAACTTTCCATTAAAACTACCTCAAAAAGGATGGGCCTCCTGCCATGCGGACCTAATGCTACTTCAGTCTCTTTTAGTGTTGTGAGCTAACTTGGATAAAACTCGGGCAGGCGGGCTGCCTTAAAGCCAGTCCATTAGAATAAAAGACTGATGATTCATTAACACCTTGATGATTGATCCAAGTCTTATTTCCTTAACACAATCCTCTTCTAGGCTTCAAGTGGAGAACAAAAGATAAACCTGTTGTCATACAGTATAATTGTCCATAGTAAAATATAGAGATAACTAGTTATGAACCTATATCCAGAAGTAGGAAGAACTGTCCTAAAATCCTTTGGGCCTTGGGCCCTGTCAGACTTGCTACTTCTGATGGCAACAAATATTCCAGGCCAAAGGGTACGCCAAAGTCACAGGTTCTCTATACTTTCCTAATTTTAGAAGACTTAGGATATCATCTGGCGGATGATAAAATACCATGGTCCGCAATTTTCTGACACTTTTATGAAAACTGTTTCCGCAATATAATTTTGAAAAACTGGTTTGGAGAAATAAAAATTATAAAAATTTATTATAATAAAAAAATAAAATCTTTAATAAAATTTATTGGAATCATATTTTTATTTTGTGCGCCTATAGTGAGTCCTTTGGTATGTACCCACCCCGCAATTGAGGTGGCACACAACCTCCACTGCCACACTGTGGATGGTGGATACACCCTGGTTAAAATATTCTTGCAGCTAGTAAAAGGGAGAAGGGACAGGTGGGAATGTAGGAGCAGCTTTTCTGGCAGGTCTGCAATCCCGTAAATCCATGCTAAGACCAGGGTGTTTTTTATCACGTGGTCCACCGAGTTGTACCTGGGGGGACCTTCTTCCCATCCAGGGAGAGCCTGGCCTTGTTGATCCCTAGGAGGACCCTGTCAAGATCCTCCACATCAGCGCATCTCAAAGTAAAACAGGAACCCCAGGTAAACCACCAGATGAAGCCTTTGTCCAGCAAAGGCTTCAGTAAACTCACACAGCTTATTGTATACTGTGCTTATTTTTTTCTTGTGTTTGGTTTTACAAAGGTCAGCTCCATTGCTTGAGGGACCCTGTCTTGTTGGCACTCCAGGCCAGCCCAAAGTTTGCCAGGAGGATATTGGTTTTCTTGACAGCTGTTGCGTCTGCAACAGCCAATTTTGATACTGCATGCCCAAAGTTCTTCAACAGGTAAGATATTGTGTGCTCCACTGGGAAGCAGAAGCAAGCAGCTGCATGGGTCCAGCCCATCTCTGGCACATTTTTGAATGAGAGCGTCTCCAGGATGTCCCAAACAAGATCAATGGAGTTTACACAGTAATCTCCACTGAGGGATACCGGGTCCAGGCGGACCAATTGGGCATCCTTGTAGGCAGTAACTTCCCACTTGGATGCCCCTTGCCATGCATCAGCCAATGCCTCCTGCAACATAGGAAAGGACCTGTGGATGTGGTCCTCCCACTTCTGCAAGACAGGGGGGACAGATACAGCTGCTTGGCCACATGAGTGGCTAGTTGGCATAGAAGGTGGGGGGACAAAAGGAACCAGGACCCAGCAGAGTTCACTGTCTACGTTTTCTAAGAAAAAAAGGTAAGTATTTTGAAAATTTATTAACTTTTTTTTAGGTTACCTTCTTGTGTCTCTTCCTTGCCTGCAGCCTCAGCCAGCTTGGCCATTCTTGGCGCAAGAAGTTGAGCAGGCAATTCTATGTCCTCTTTCCTGGCACGCTTGGCTGGCTTGAGATGGGCATACATTTCAGGGTCATCTGTCCAGACAGACGGCACAGAGAGGGCAAATGACTTGAACTGGAGGCCCTCAACCACAGTTTTTTGAATATTTAGTAAGCGCTTGATTGTTTTCTCCAGGGTGTCTGGTATTTTGGTCATAAGGGCCTTTGCAGACACCTTGTATATTTTGTCCCCTTCAAGGACGGCAGACGTAACTCTTGCTTTGACTTTGCAGTCAATCTCTTTAATTTCAGCAATTGCTGAGTTGAGGTCTTTTAGAACCTTCTCCAATTCTCTAATTGATTTTTTACTAACCTTTCTATATGTTTTTATAGCTTTCATCCCAATAAAGTATGTATTATTCTGATACTATTGTCTCTTTGTTTATCCCTGTTTGTTATCACATTACTCCAATATCCCATTTTCCCCACTGTGTATATGTTTTAAACTCATCTTAATATGTGTTGCTTGCTTTGTGTTGGCATTGTTTCCTTAATTGGCATATTATTTTTGGCGCTTTGCACAGCCCCCTGTGAAAATATTAACAACAATTTGGTGATCAACTAAATTTGAATTAAAAAATTATAGTGTTAAATGTTTTTAGATAAAGTTGTTACTAATCTGAATTTAAAATCTTAATTATAAACTTTAAGCCAATCAGGAGCCAAGTGATAAAGTGATTGTTGTGACATAAAGGGTCATTCAATAATTCTTTGATGCATGTGTGCTAATTAATATGATTGGCTGGATATTTTGCTATTGTACTCCATTGCTGCTATGGCAAGTTGTTGGTGGACTAGTGCCCAATCAGCTACTGGGTTAGCAATAGTCCACCAACAACTTTACACAGCGGCAATGGTGTACAATGGCAAAACATCCAACCAATCATATTAATTAGCACACATGCATCAAAGAATTATTGAATGACCCTTTATATCACAACAATCACTTTATCACTCAGCTCCTGATTGGCTTAAATTTTATCATTAAGGTTTTGAATTTGGATCAGTAACAACTTTATCTAAAAACAGTTAACACTATAATTTTATAATTCAAATTTAGCTGATTACAAAATTGTTGTTAATATTTTCACAAGGGGCTGTGCAAAGTGCTAAAAATAACTGTGTTCTAGATCTAGATACACAACATAGTAAATATATGATTCATAGAAATAAGCTGAACATAAAGAATATAGCTAACTATAAACAAAGAGAACATGAACAATTGAAATTCAAGATAAAGATAATATAAATAGAAAATGTTTGAAGACAGGGGGTTTATTGGGGAGGGGAAGAGTGATGCCTAGGAGGCAGAATAGCGTGGGAAGAAATATGTAGAGGCAGTGCTGGCCTGGGGGGTCTGGGATTGGGTGGGTTGGAATTTCAGGTGAGGGGTGTTGGTTGCGGGGGTGGAGACAGGAGGATTTTGCGTGATGACTGCCATATACAACTTGGTGTATTCCTTGTCTGTCATTGACTGGATGGGCTGGTAGGTGGCAGTAGCCTGAGGTGGAAGGTGCTTATCCTTACACAATTGGTTGCCCATGTTCACATGAAAGACAATTTGGGCAATTAAGTCAGCCACCATCTGGCAGCCAAAGAGAAAATTGTGGTCAAGGACCCAAAGATAGAGGTCGTTGAAAGCCTGAGGGCGGCTCTCCTGTAATGTGGATTCCATGTTGAAGAAGACAACATCAGCCAGATGGGCGTCTGCATGGCCGGCAGGGTAGACTGAGGCCTGGTGCCCGCATTGCTGGATGGACTCAAGGGCAGTGGAGCTACCCTCTATCTGGTGGCTCAAGAAACCCTGGTGCTTGGAATTTGAGCCATCCCAGGAGTCAAGTAATCCACCAAGGATGTGGCTGTACAAGTAGTCATCAATGAATTTGGATTTGTCCAATAGTAGACAAAACCCTTGTCTGAAAAAGCCAGAAATGCTCCAATAAACGTCCCCTTCTTAACCTTCTTCCTCCCTTTTTGGGTGGCGGCTCTTCCTTGTACACCAAAATCATCAAAAGCTATCAATAGATTGTAATAGGAGATGAACATGATATCATCAGTTATACTAGTCAGGCATCGGACCAGGGTTGATTCAATGGCGGTGTCATACGGGGAATCCTCAGCACCATCACATTAGTTGCCAGCAAAATAGATAAGAACTCATATGAAAGCCATCTTCCCATAAATCCAGAGTTGCACCATGCGCTCAGACACCCAAATGCCATGGTGCACAAGCTGTTTGTGGACCTGGGTTAGGGGAAGCTTGGGGTCCACTGGAGGAGGTCATGCATTATTGGGTAGGCCTCAGTTATCTGGGACTTGGGGGCCTTCTTTGGCTTCTTGGCTGTCCCAATCAGATTCCCCTTGTTCATTAGGTTGTTTAACTCCCACATTATGGTGGCTTGGGTAAATTGCAACTGAGCGGCAATCTGGTCCCATGACAGATCCTGTAGGTTTAGTGCCACAATTTCCTGAAGGATTTGGGCAGTGATAATTTGTTGCTTGGGGAGCTGGGCCGGGGGGAGCTGAAGCCTGATTGGCTGTAGGGGGGAAGGTTGGGTAGTAGCAGAAAGTTGTTCTGAATCAAGGTTGCCATCCTGATTGGTTGGTTGGCAGGCAGCTTGTATGGGGGTGGGTACAAGAGCAGAGGCAGAGCTAGACACTAAGTGACTACTGAACAAGTCAAAGCCATATGGGTTGGTGGTCAGTAACAGGTCAGCTTCCTTGTTACCCGCCACAAAGGCTTGGGTCTAAACAGGTGCCTCCACATTCTGAGCCTTGCCTCCATTGAAGCTGGATTGGCTGCTGTTGGCTTGGCTGCTGGCGCCGTCAAAGATATTGTTAGTAAAAACCATTGTAAAAAACCTAGGATAAAATCACTTAAAGTAGAAAATTTAAAATTTAATGATTTATTTTTATTGTAATCTTGAGCCCATATTTGGAAGGTTCTCAAAACCATTCCATACAAATTTGGAGATATGAAAATGAATAAAATGCCTCTGTTTCTAAATCAGATAGCTGTTGATTGGCTGTTAAACTGTTATTTTTCTATTTTAGGCTGCTCATAATACACATCTTGTGTGACTTCATTTCATTTCATGCTTGTGGAATCTCACTTCTAGATTGCTCAAATTTTGTTTCATTTTAGTCCTTCTGTTGGTGCCTCATATGAGTCCCGATTGGATTATAATATACTCCGGAATAGCATCCATCCATCTCACTTGTTGTGTCAGTTTATTTTGTTTGTGGTTTGCATTACACCGCTTAATGTTTGATATAATTTCATATAATGGGCTAGTGAAATTTTTTTGTTTGACAGTTCATTTATTAACCAAAAATAATTAAATTATTTGAATCCTGAATCTCACACAACTTGGATTTTGTTCAAATCGGAAATCATTTTGTTTAAATCTGAGGTATTTTTGGTTGTTGCCTTAGCTTTTAAAACTACTGTAGTTAATCTTGAGATTTTTATATTTTAAGGATAGTGTTTTATTCTTGAACAGAAAATTTTACTTGTATGGTGTCAATATTGGCACTTTTGTACAAAGTATTGCCTTGGCTAAAAAAATTGGGATTTTAATACTGAAGTTAATATTAAATGTAGGTTAAATTTATCTTGGGAAATATTGAAAAGTGCTGACATATGTACTTTTATATCAAGGCTTTTAGGCTTGTAGCTTTAAAGTCAAAGTAACACACTAGTTGGGTTTGCTCAAATATTGCTTATCTCAATAAATTGGCATTTTGTGGCCAATAGTACCCATTTCAACATAGTGTAATATGAGTACTGTTGACATAACTGCAGTTGTACTTGGCATTATCTCAAATATGTTTCTCTGGAACCAGTATGTACTGTTGCAGATTGCATTAATTGCACCTTGTAACAATTAGTCTTGGACTCTTCAGTAAGAAATATAAACATTTAACTAAATCTAACTATTTTCAAGCAATGATATTAAGACCAAGGTGCCTTAAATTAGTTGTGTGAGCTTTCAGAAGAAACTCATAAGGCTATTGCAGCGGATTGGACCAGAACTACTATACAATGTCAAAGAGATTTTAAATAATATATGTTGCACTGGGAGTATGGGGGCAACTCATTTCTGTAATAGGGCGCGGAGTACTCAGCTTGAATACTGTCTTGTGAGGATATGATTAGTATTGTGGTAGAAGAACATATAGGAAGAGGAATCAATAATTACTTTGGAGGCTTGGCTTTTGATCACGCAGAAGCACTTTTAATAAGTCAAAAAGTATTTTATTATTATTAGGGGGAAAGTATTTATACCCTCTTGGGAGGCGCCTTCCTGAGCTGTTGGCAATATCTTCTAGGACATTCCAACACACTTATTTTGGGTAATAAGTGATCTAGGTTTGGCCAATTTGAACACGCCAACCAATGAGATTTAATTGCTTCACCCAGCACAGGTGATTCTTGCTGGCGTGGGGGTTTGCTATATTTTGGAGCCATTCATCCTGCTTAATTTGTGTCTTCACATTGACTGCTTAGAAATACAGTCAAATTAGGAAATCTGAGATTATGGGGAATTGAACCCAGCGCCTTGGCACTTCATGTAAAAGCAGAGCGGCACTTTGGCACCTGCAATATTTGCCAGGCAGCGCTGCGGCGCTTGCAATAATTTTCAGTTGGTGCGGTGGCGCTTGATGTAAAAGTAGTTTGGTGCTTTGGCGCCTAATCCAATTACTAGGCAGCGCTGCGGTGCTTGTGTATTTTTAAAGTGCCGCGGCAACAAATCATGTAATTTTTAATTACCGCGGCGGCGCTTATCATTGGCTAATTTAAGGCTCAGGTCAGCAGAATACTGCTAATTCAATATGCACATAGTTTATACTACCAATTTATGTAATTTGGTAGCTGCAATTCATATCCGCGAGCTCTGTCATAATTAGCATCATTGCTTGGTCAAAATTCCCAACAATATACTTCTTTTTAAATAAATTTTAATTTATTTTAAATTGGTTTTTATTTTAAGGCCAAAGGTTGAGTTTGCATGGGATATATAATATTTTTCAAGAGCAGATCGCTTTACAGCGACAGGTCTACCAATGACTTGGCCTTGGCTGAACTCCGAGAATAAGTTGTAGGAATTATGGGTGGGACTGTATTTTTTTAAATTAATTTTTTATCTTAGGCAAAGGTTGAGGTATACATGTGGTACAGAATATTTTGCAAGTGCTGATCACTTTACAGCAACATGTCAGCCAAAGAATAAGGGCTCGGCTGAACTTCGAGAATGGGTTACAAGAATTATGAGTGGGATTGTATTCTTTTTGAACTGATTTATTATTTTTAGGCCAAAGGTTGAGTTGAACAAGGGGTATATAATATTTTTCAAAAGTTGATCATTTTACAGAGATATGCCAACCAATAAACAAGTTCTTGCCTAACCTCTGAGAATAAATTGTTAGAGGTATTTGATGAACAAGGATATATCAGCGGTCTGGTGGACAAACTACTTTTCTTATTATTGATATCACCCTTGTCTCATGAAACTAATCCTCTTAATCAGCATGGCTGCGGCACAATTCAGCCACCCGCTGCTTGGGTTGAAGCCCACACGAAAGGATTATGTTGACACACGCTTCATGGCTAGGCTCAATTACAAAGGCAAGCAAAAATGCTCTGATAGCATGATTTACCCCAAATTCTTTGTTACCCCTGCCAGTTGCATTTCCTCAGCTCAAATGCAAGATTATACTCTTTCCATAGGAAGCTTTGAGGTTCAAGTTGATAAAATCCACATCCATCCCATGTTTGGGTTAATTGATGGTATGGATATTGCTGTTCTCAAAACCAAACCCTTTCCCACAAGCTACACCTCTATTAGCCTAGAGACGAGATTTGTAGAAAGTGACACTTTCCTTACAGGCTGGAAGTTACTTTACCCAACCAACCTCACAAAGCTTAAGGTACACTCCAGTAGATGCCTTGCCTATTCAGAAGCCTATCCCTTCTTCCCTGGAACCCCCTTCTCAATACACATCCCAAGCTTATCTTTGTTGCTTTCCTTGCCAAATCCAACTTTCAATCAAACATTTTCTCCCCCATCACCCAGATTCACCATCACCAACTGTGGATTGAAGCAATATTTCACCCAGCTCAATAAAAAATATTCACCAATTCACTTTAACCATCTTTGTTTGAAAAATATTCTCATTCAACTAATATAAAATCCACACCAAGAGATAAATCCAACATGTAAAAATATCCACTAATATTCATTTTATCACCAGTAGCTCCAATGAAAGATCTGGCAAGCATCTCGCCCATAGTCTCCACTCTAGCTTCATTGCAGAGAACAATTAATAAAGAAAAATCCACATATGAAGATTTAAAGCCAAACATATTTTCTATTATATACATAATTCAGCCAATCATACACCTTCACATGTCACAGATAGGAAAAGCAGTGCTTTGGCCCAGCTCACTGTCTTCTGGCTGTGGGACAATAAATCCATAACAGCGTTACCTAGTTTTTAAATATATTAAACTGATTTAGATTTGAAGGGGTTTGCAGTAGCACCTTTCAAAGGAGAAGCAGTCACTGAATGGCCTGTCCCCACCTCAAAAACCAAGCTGAGAGGCTTTTTAGTCTTTTCAACTTCTTCCAAAAGCTTATAAATAATGTTTTTATCTAATGTATTACACCTCACACCATTTAAATTGAACATAGTTCCATACTCTTGGAATATGGAAGCATAAAGGCATTTATACCTTAAAGCTTTCTTTATCTACCACCTGGCTCATTGTATCCAGACCTAAGAAATATCTATTTTTGGATAGCGATGCTTCATCATTTACCTTAATTGTGGTGCTGCTTCATCTTGGGGAACAACAAACATCACCCTGCTGGATCCCATTATTAAGAATGATTGAATATGGAAAATCAACGAATATTCAAAAATGGCTATAAACCGTTATACAAGCACTCATACATTAGATAATAAGTTTAAAATGTAAAACCTTTCCAGTTCATATCTAAACAGACTGTGCTAATCTACTCTGTTTTACCAAAAATAGTTTTTTGTCCCTGTCTGGTCCGATGAGCCATTTTCCTAATGGCATATAGCTTTACAATTGAATTCACCCCAGGGAAAATAAACATGGTTCCAGACATTATACACCAAAGGGGAATATTGACGAACCTTTCCATTGTATCAAAATAAAATATTCAAAAGTTTTGATGCATAAAAATCCCTCAATTTATCACTATGGCTTCCCTTTTCAATTACCTGGAAAAGGAAGTTCAAGCTGCACAAGCCATAGACCTTTAATTAGATAAAACTATTAAATGAAATATTAAACATATTTTGGTATACTTACTACTGCCTATACACTCCTCATATACAAATTAATCATTGATTACTAAAGTCTTTCTATGATACCTCCTTTTAAGTCACAGAGGCATTAAGAAACCCCTCAATAAGATGGTAATTAGATGCCGGTGACCATATATGAAGAAAACATTTGAGGAACAATAATCAGATTTCTCAGATGTAATCTTAACAAACTATAGCCTCATAAACTGTCAGGAACCCATCTGCTTAGAAACATACCACCCAAAAGGTGTATGACTGCAGATGGATTCAACCCTGTGATTAGCAAACCAATTGGAATGGAGACCATCCCCATTTGGAACAATTCTCCAATAAGACAGTATCAACCCAAAAGGGGATTGAATCTTCCCAACATGAAGTAAGCTCCAAGATAACTTAGAAGGAAAACAGAAGCCAAGGGATGAAATAAGGAAGGAGTGGGCAGACTGGCCCCCATGACATGTGGTTCCTCTGTGATGGGGGGATTCTGTGACAGTGGAGTGGCGGTGTACCATACACCTGGTACCACTCGGCGCCAAGACTTGTCCAGGTAATTGGGAGGAGGTGAACCAGAATCTGCTCTGGTTCCAAAAATATGCTTGCAGTAAGGGACTGGACAAGGAGCAACCAAACCAACCATTTATACCCAAATGATCCCCATTGGGATGACTTGGGTAGCATCATGGTGTTTGATTTTAGGACTGGAGAGCTGACAAAAGAATAAATCAACTAGGTAAGTAAGTTGACTTTATTAACTGAAAAAGTAAAAATGCTGGAAAGATGGAGCCCTATATAGGCTGTCAGTTGATGTTCAATTTGAATTATCAAATGGGAATTGGAATAATGTTGGGGAAAACTTGGCAGGAGAAGCTTGGAACTGGCTTTGCAATTTAAAATATAATTATAAGTATTTTTTAAAGCCCATGACCCCTGTTAGACCTCCCCAAACAGCTAGGAGTCATTTTCCCCAGCTGTTGGAGAGGTCCCAGCTTAGGGCACCTTCTGGTGGTTGAACAACCCACCAGAAGGAGAGGCTCCATTGTTTGGATTAACCAAAACAACTACAAAGCCTTGTTTTTGCTTAACAAAATCTGCTTTTGTAGTGTAAGCAAAATCAAGAAATCCAACATTGGGCGTAAGATCTGATTGGCTGAAGGCATCAGTTTCAAAATGTGACAAAGGTAAATCTGACTTCAAACCACTAACTTTGTTTAGAAGTTTACCCAGTGAGCAAAAGGATCCGAGTTTGATCCCTGTATTGGGCCCAGAAGAAGCATCTGGACTTGAATTAAGACCATTTAAAGATAATATAGAGCTGGTATTACAAACTAATAACCCATTTCTAGATCCTGAAGAAAACTCCAAATCAAGAAAAGAGTTACCAGATCCTGGAATTCTCAGGATTTCCTTGTTGTTGTCAGGAGAAATGAAAAATGCATTCCTGACATAAACAACAAGGACTCCTACACCTCATGCTCATTCCATAAAGCCCTAGGAGCTCTATATCAATAGAAATTATTATAAATCTCATTAAAGCCAGGGAAACACAGGGGTAATAGTAGCGGTAGAGTTCCTGACCAAGTACACCATTTTTGTTCCTATTAAATCCTTTTCAGTCAAGGACACTACCCACACTCTGCTATAAACTCTATTGTTTATCACAGCCTGCTGCATAGCATAATCTCAGGTAGGGTGTAAATTCACTGCCACCCCTGGCATTGGATCACACTATCTTCCTCTGCTGCACTAAGAAAGGTCCAAAATTATCAGCCAATCCCTTCAATTCTTTAGGGGATTTGGAGCACACAGTCAATGAGAGATTTGTGTTGGCCTATCCTGTGGATTCATTGCCCCTGGTTGCCCCCTCCTGGGAAGAAACATTGGTTAATTTGGATTATTTATTGGCATGGTATTGCCCACTGTTGAAAACCATTTGATCTAACCAATAAAGTGACACCACATCAATGCTCAAGAAACCAAGTGAGTTACAAATGTCTGGGACCTCCTCCAGCCAATCAGAGGGGACCACAGAAATTAAGGTGAAACCCTCCAGCCCACCTATCTCTGACCAGCAAAATTTCTCCACTAGCCAATCAGATCCAAGTCATGAGGTCATGTGACTCAACCATCTGCTACACACCCCTTTTAACACAGCAAGGGGACCTTCAGTCCCTTGCTTGTCTATTTCCAATATTATTAAAGTTTGGGAAGCTTATTACACCTTTTTCAAAATTTTAAATTTGATTGGGATCCCTGTTGGTATTCCCATCATCTAGAGAATTAAAGTGTTAGTTGCTTCATTAAAACTTATCTTGTGCCAACCTGATTCAAACCCGGCACCTTCTCTGGGACCTTCAGAGGAAGCTTTGACGTATAGTTGTTGCTCCTTTACGCTTTTGCTTTCAAAAGCAGCTCTTGAACCTAAAGTTTTAATCAATTTTCAATATATACCTATTCTTATTTTGAATTTTCCTTAATTTCCTTTACTGTCAAACCCACTTTTCATTATTTCATTGTCCCAAGCCACCCAAGCCTGTTGCCAAGCTGTCCACACCATCTCTGCTACTTCCTACCTTGTTCTTGATTGTGGGTGCCCTTGTTTAATACAAAATTATTGCTTGTGAGCCTAGAGATTTTGCCCACATATTTGAAATTTTGTGGAGAACACAGCTATGACACTCCCAGTTCTCAAACTTATTGTGTTTTCCTTGGCCCTGTTCTTGCTGCTTCTGTGGTTGACCTTGCCAAACTTGTGGTCTAAGACCACCTCTTCTACTTGACTTGTGGGCAATAATCTTTTCAGCCTGTTGGATCTCCCCAGTGGTCTCCTGTTTTCTGGGGAGGCCGTGGTAAAGAGTTTGACCTGCAATGACTTAGATCTGGATGAAGTTGATTACACCCAGTCCGCTCCTACAGGCAAGGAAATGTTGATGATCTCTGTTCCAAGCCCAGAGAAGAGCAACTTAGTGTCTCTCCAAGCCCCTGTGATGCTTCCTCCCACTCCCACTTGTATGCCCTGGTTACTCACCAGTTTAGTACTGATGGAATTGAATGCCTATTTCCCTCAGCTGTCCCCTCTGTCCTCCCTATGGTCCCCCCTTCAAGAGGCTGTTCCAGTTCTCTACTGGGCAGCATCCTGGGTTGTTTCATCAAGATGGGAGCCAAACTTAGTTAGTTTAGCCCCCCTCTCTTACATAGGGGTTCCAAATTCACGTCAAAATACCACACAGACCTTATGAAGAATTTAGAGGTGAAGCTCAATCTTTACACATCCTTTCATCCCAAGATAGGTAGTCAGACAGAAAAAGTAAACCAGGCCCTTGAAACCTACCTCTGCAGCTACACTAATGGCAGATAAGATAACTGGAATGAGTATCTTCTATTAGATTAACTAACTTATAGCTCTAGTTGCAATGTCTTCATTGACATTTTCCCCTTTTCAGAATTGATGTACCATAAGATTTTGCTTTCAGGAATGAGAAAAAGATTTATAAAAGGTCCTTTGAAACAACTAATAAGTTGCTCAATATTGGGGAAATGAACACAGAGTTGGCAACTAAGGGGATAGCTGGGTGAACCTAATAGCTCACTTATTTAATCAATCAGTTACAGTGTAAATCAAATAATGGTAGATTTTCTTGAGTACCTTTGGGATTAACACAAAGAAATAAGTGCTGAGGTATCAGTAAATTTAAATATAGATAAAATGATAAGATATTTTTAAGGGTGGATCAGGGATCTGCTTCTCAGAACCTTAATTCCAGGGTGGAGTAGCAGAAAAGGACTACTGTGCCTTTTCCACTGAGACATCATATGGGAGCTGGGGATTTGGTGGGGATTACATAGTTTATTCAGGATGTTCAAGTCTTTTTTACTCCATCCTGACATTTGATAGCCTAGGAGGATTTAGACCAGGTAAGAACTTCTCCATCATTTGGTATTGATTCAATAAGGGATTTCCCCCAGCAATGCCCCCTTCAAAATTTTCCCAAGAGGAAATCTCAAGGAATCTCCCTTGGGCTCAGTTAACAACAAGTCTCATATTAACAGCAGCTATGGAGTATTCTTGGTGGCAACACATTAAATCTTGGTAGAGATCAGACCAATTGGAATCAATTTTGTGGCTACACCCTCTAGAACAATGGTGATAAACAGGGTATACTTTCCTAGGATATACTCTGTAAGACTTGGCAATAGACAGTTTTATTTTGTGTATTATATCTTGGTTTTTTTGTCAGAGCATCAGCAGCATTGGAATTAAGGAGGAATAGCTCATTAACAAGGCATTGAATTCCTTCTTTGGTATTTTTTAGCTCAAAGGCTGAATAGATATGTACCAAGCTAGAGGGTATCATTGGGTTTCTTCTATATAGTGCTTTTAAAGGAGAAATTTAAATAATTTGGTGTTAACTAATTTTTTAGTCTATACAGGCATTACCAAGTACTGAGGTCAATGTAGGGGGTCTAAAGAGGCCATTTTCTGATGATAGACACAAGATTTAAGTTAACTTGTTCTACAGTCCCATTATTTAAAGGGAGATATTGGGTGGAATAGGTCTAATAAGTGCTAAGAAGATTGATGATCTCAGTAAAAAATTGAGAAGTAAAGCTTATCCTGATTTCAGAAAATTTAATCTTAGGGATGCTCTGGTAAGAAAAGATATACAGGAATTTAACATAGAAGTAGACTTTTAAGGGGCAGATAAAAAGGGGTAGATTCAACCCACTTAGTAAGGTGATTGACAGCAATATTTATACAGTAATATACCCAACATCAGAGGGAAAGAGCACCTCAAAATTGATGCTGAATACATTAAAAGGGTCATCTGGAGGAGAAAACCTGTGTTTAACACAAGGATTAAGACCAGTATGTTGTTTGCAATCAAGACAGCTGTCAAGAGCAAGTTGAATTATCTTTTTCATGCTTCACAATAGCAACAATATTTCAACCATTTTTAAATCTTCTTTCATCCCCTATGTTTAACCTATATATGGTATTCCATGATGATGTTGTCTTGAGGAGAAGGACACATGTAAGGAAGTCAGGCATTCCCTACCTATTTATATGAAAATAATTTTTGAATCTGGATTCAAGTGGAAGAAGTCTTTAGTTGATCTTGGAAGGCAGTTAGTTCCTGATTCCATAAGCCATGTATATAAGAGAGGGGAGCTAACCCAACTAATTCTGGCCTCCATCTTGGCAAGACAAACCACCATGACACCATCCAGTGAACTACTGGGAGGGCTGCTCTAAAGGGGGACAAAAGGGAGGATGCTGGAGACAACTGTGGGAAGTAGGCTTTCAATCCCATCAGCAGCAGGCCAGAGAGCAACCAGGGGGTACACAAGGGAGGTCAGTCTAGCACTTTAGCTGTCTCACAGGGAGCCGGCATCTCTTGCTCCTGCAGGGGGAAGGAAACTTGGGAGATTCAAATGCAGGAGAGGGACCAGGACTCAAATTGGGGGAGTACAGATCAAGGTTGTTGCAAGTGATACTCTTGACCAACAATTATCTGGAGGAGAGAAGATCACTTTCTCTGACAGGAATATAATCTAGGAGATATAGAAGTCTGATGGGATTGTTACCTACAA
Organism: Entomophthora muscae; assembly: GCA_014839935.2. Taxonomy (NCBI): domain Eukaryota; kingdom Fungi; phylum Entomophthoromycota; class Entomophthoromycetes; order Entomophthorales; family Entomophthoraceae; genus Entomophthora; species Entomophthora muscae. The sequence continues at coordinate 193,388 of QTSX02005129.1, forward strand.
GACAGGAAGAGAAGGAGATTCTACCCCAGAGGTCTGGGGAGGCAGTACAGATGAAGAACAGAACTGGGACCACAGAAAACACAATAAATTAGAGCACTGGGAGTACCATTCCTAAGATCTCCAAGAAATTTGGAGCCTTTTGATAAGAGTTTGGGGTCTCAAACTATTAAAGGGGTGTTTCTGGGTGATAGTTATTAAAAGAAACAGACAGATGACTCTGTAGGCTTTTGAACAACTTGAGGAGGACTGTGAGGAACTTTAACAATGGTATATGTCAAGTCAGGCTCAAAATAAAGCAAAACCCAGAAAATTTCAAGGTGAAAATAGAAATTTAAACTAATATTAAACTGAAAGATCAAGTTTGAAGTCTGACTTTGAAAGAAAAAGCGGGTAGGTATAAGCTTATATGCTAACGTTAAGCTTAGTAGGGTTTGAAAAGTAGCTGAAAACTGTCATGGCCGGGTGTATTATCATACCAAGGTGACATGGGAGGAGTCCACCCTTCAGGATATTGTGACACCAAAGCCCAATACAGGAAGGGCAAGGAGCAAGACAAATACAGCATATCTGCTTCAAGTGGACAGTAGGCACCAAGGTGAGGCACTACATCCTCAGCAAAACTAAGGATGGTCAGAATAACCATCCCATATCTTCTGTGGTCATAAGAGATAACCTCAGCAGAGGGTTGAGGGATTGGAGGAGGAGTGGGAGGGATGTAGTTGCTGGTTAGTCCAGGGCTGGGCCCTGGCTAGTAGTCTATGGTAATAGGTTCTACGGTTTCTAATAATGGAAGTGCTAGTGACTGAGCTGGTTGATAAGAGATTGTCTAAGGTGATAAAAGAATATGAGGAAGGAAGGCAAAGACTACTCTTTGGACCATATACTTTATTAAACGTTGCCTGTGTCTGTCTTAATTAGAGAGAAATGGTTCCTATACCATTCATCTGGTCTTCCTTGAAAGTAACTACTGACAGCTACTTGGAGTGCTCTAATAGCCCAACCTTTGGTCACAGGTACTTTGGAGATGAAAGTGGAATTCTTGATAACAGGGAATATGGCCCCAAGAATCTTAGACTGGGTTGGTGGAGGGAAGTTCTCTGAGCTTTGGCCATTGGATTGGTTGATTAACTCATGGCTGGGGGGAGTTCCAGGGTCTAGGTTTGGCTCATCTGGTTTCATCTTGAGATTGGTTGGATTGCTGGGAGCTAATTGGTGACTAGTTATATCTGGTTTAATCATTAGAGGCTGGGAATGCTTGGCAGTTTGGACTTGCTTCTGGGAAGAGGGATTATCATTTGCTGATGGATACTCCTGACTGATTGGCTTTCCTTCTATTCCTGACCCAATGAAGCAGCTTGAAGCTGCAGGCATTGTGGGGTTTTTAATGGCTTGGGAATCTTCTCTGGCAGGATTTATTTGATTGGCAGGGGAAACTGAAACATCTTCCTGCAGATGATGCTTCATGACATCAGTGGGTGAAGTGGTATTAAATTTCAAACTGGAAGGTTGGATGGGGACAGGAGCCTTATTTTCAGGGGAACTGGTTAGAACTGGGACTGATTTACTTGCCAAGTTATTCAGCAGACCTAGTTGATACTGGATATGCTGAACAACCCAGCAAAAATCATTCATTGTTGGTTGGGAGCCACCTAGCTCATTTATAGTATAGAAGCAGTGGCTCTGCTACCGTTGGGAAAGCTAGCCCCCCTGGGCCAGTTTGTGAACTGGACCTGGTCATTTCATTGGCTTTTGTTAAGGAAAGCCAATTAAAACCAATCTCTCTTTTGAGAGACGGTTTACACCTGCCCTGGTGGTTTGTGGGAGGTTTGAGTCCCCCAGCGGGGGTATAATCTCTCTCCACTAAGAGACACTTTTGAATTTAAATTCAAATTTTAAAAGTGAACTCAAATAGCGTTATATCCAAAGGTATCTATATTTGAAAATACAACAGGTCCATATATGCGTGACAACACTGGGGGGGAAAGAAGTTGAAAGCAAAAGGTGGGGCAGCATCAGCGCATAGCGCTGTGCCTGCCTACGCAGGGAACGTCCCTAAAGACTGGGAGGCCCAGGTGACAGCGGGTGACATCTTGGGCCAGGCTGGCAGCAGGGAAACCTGGCGTGAAGATTCTGATGTCCCCAATAAAGGGGCTGCGGAAGCAGGGCTTAGTCCAGGAAAGGAATTGAATGACCCTGATTGGTTAGATAAGGTTTCTGATAAGGAAGTTGACACTCTTCACCACAATCTTACGCCCAAGTAAAGAAATGAAATCCTGAGTTGTCAACAACTATTCAGAGAACTCCTGAGTGAATACCATATTAATAATATCACAGCCCAAGGCTGGGAAGACAATGGGATACATCTTCAAGATATATTGGAATGGCACAGCTTAGGCTTGACACTGGAACAGACTAAGCTGTGGCTTTACCATCAATTTACAGTGGATGCGGCCACTAAGTGGTACCATGCCAGAATTGATGTTCACGCAGCATCTGTGTTTTGTAAGCACCAGGTAACAATAGTTGAGGCTTTGGCATGGATCAATACAGGACTGCCCCTTGACTCTATTACCTGCATTGCTAGATTCTGTATACCATTTGCACAGGCTGAACTGTGGTTAGCAAACAGGTACCCTGCTTCTGAACTTATCAAATTCATTAAGTCAGATTTGCCTGGGGAATATGCTGCAGCAATCTTGGAGCTGGGAATCTCCCCCTCTGAGGCCAAGGGCTACTTTAAAGTGTTCCCTGATGCAACAGCCTGGGCATGGGCAAAAGCTGATATCACCCTGGACAATACAAGAGAGTGGGCTAAGTTTGGATGGAACCCAATGGGCTGTGGTCCCTGGGCTAAGACTAATTTCACCCCCCTTGAAGCACAAGCGTGGGCTACCAAGGGCCTGGACTGTACCCAAGCGGCCCACCTGGTTAACATGGGCTGGACACCTAAGACATACTTAGAGTGGGGGCCTTTTACAAATATCTCATACAATAATGCTTGTAAATGGAAAGATTCAGGCTATCTGGCCACTGTGATGCAGTACTGGGAAAGCCAGCAGGTCTCAGTTGATGAGGCCATGGCATGGGCACAGTCTGGAGTGGATGTGTCTCTTCATAGTAAGACAGCCCATCTGAACATGGAAAAGTTCCCCCTTTATCACTGGCTTAAATGGAAGGCCGCAGGCTTTGAATTTCTGAAGGGTGCAGAGAGGTTTGTACATACATTCAATGTGGAGGCAGCTGTGACCTGGTCCAAAACAGGGTTCATGCCAGCTGATTCTGATCAACTCAGAACAGACCAGGTTAACCCCAAGTTAGCCAGAGAATGGACAGCAGAGGGATTCAAGGTAAATGAGGTTAAAGAGTGGATGCAAGCCTCTGCCTCACCGGATCTGGCATTTGAGTTCCTCTCAGCTGGATTGACAGCTGGTGAAGCGACTGAATGGATTGACAATGAGGTGGATGCTAAGGCAGCTCTCATCTTCAAGAATGAGAAGTTGAGCCCTATTGATCTACAGAACTGGTGTACAGCAAGAATCTGGAGCTTTTAGGAGGTGGCTATGCTTATCCCAGAAGGCTTTGCTCCTGATGAGGCTGCTGACTGGCTGGAAAAAGACATGGAGTGGTCCATAGCCAAGGCCTGGACTGACATGGGGGTTGAACTGGAACAAGCATCCAAGTTTCATTGCCAAAACCTTGACCCTATTGAACTGATCAAATGGGTCAAGGTGGGGTACACCAAGGAAGAGACAATCTTCTGGATTGGCCAGAATGTACCTCTGGCCCATGCTAGTCCTCCTAAGCATAAGAGTCAGGCCCAGCAGGAGGGGCTCACTTATGGCTCCTCGTGCAACAATAAGGGAGCATGGAAGGGAGACATGCCCTTTGAGGAATATGTTTGTGAAAAACTGAATGGCCCTGCTATGGATTGTATGGCACCCAAGTCAGTAATAAACAATGCAATCCGCCTGTCATTACATGAACTTCCCAAGAACAACCATGAAGGGTATATTCAGGCCATAAAGACGTTCTTTGAGAGTGAGTTCCCAAATGCTCAGCTTTGCTTTCACTACGCTATCAAACAGAACTACTTGGATGTAGGGTTTCCTGATGCGGAATCTAGAGACAAGACAGAAAAGAAGGGCATTAGCTACAAAGAATTAAACATCCAAATGGAGCAGAACTCTTTCATCAACAAGCGTACCAAGTGGATATCTTTCATTAATGTACCAACTGAGTGTGAAGATAGCGCGTGAGTGCAAGACGCTATCAAAACCGGTATTTGCTATTATGGGGACATAGTGGCATGGTACACTGAGTGTGCAGATATACTGCCATCTAAATTTGTGCCTGACTACAATCCATGCTCTTCTGGACCCATCTCCCACGGTTCAGGAAAAGAAGATCTCCATTCCACGCTTCATCTGTATTCCTGGGAATCCCAAGGTAATTGCAGTTGAAGTGGAAGAAGAGAGACAAGTATGCCGGTTCTGTTACGTATTAGGCCATACACTCAGCCACTGTCATCACAGACAGAATGCTTACTACCGGGACATCATCTATGAGCCAGATGATGGTATAACTAGAATCAAGAATTGTACCTTTCTTTGCCCAAACCCAGTGGTGTGGATACCCTCTAGTTTTTCTCATCCCCATGAACTTCTGGCCACTAGAGCTGCACTGGCTCAGAGACACTCTAAAGCTTAGGCCGTGATGGCGTCAAGATTTGACAATGAGGTCACAGTGCCCTTCTGTGATCCCACAGCCCCATCTGAGGTTGAGCTCCCCCAGCAGGACTCCCCTACCTGGAAGCCACATGATGAGTGGAAGAAGGAAGCGGAAGCTAAGTGGAACCAGAAACCCAAGAAGAGCAAGACTGCTAGACCCAACCCCCCTAGTGAACCCAAGCCCAGTGTGAACTCTAAGCCAACTAGCAAGCCCAATGTGAACCCTAAACCAACCATCAAGCCCACCAAGAAAACCCCTTGTGCCGTTCCCATGGATGTAGATGACATGGAACAGGACTTTAGTCCTGCGGAAATGGCTGAAGCTCAGGCCTCAGCTAAAAAGGCTCCAGGACCCTTCCTTGCTAAGAGCAAGTGGAACCCAGAGTCCTCCACCATAGCTGATTCATCCCCTAACCTCCCCAACCAACAAAACCCCCTGCTGATGCAGCGCCTCATACCTGTGGGTTGGGCAACCAGTTATGAGGATTGCAACTATCAACGTGAGGGGGATTGCAACATTGAAATTGAGGCAGGAGAAACTACACTATATAAAAACAAATAATAATATTGACCTGGTGATCATGACAGAAACCCAGGCTCAACAACTTGCAACCAAACCAGACTTCTCACCAGACCTGGCAGCCCACATGTGGTCAAGAGAGAGTAAACTGAATGGACTCTGGACAGATCATGTAGCAATTGTGGCCCTGAGAGACAACATTGCCATCAGCTTTGTGGCTATGCACCTAGATGGCCGGATTTTAGTGGCAAAATTCAGAGATGTCAGGAATGATAAGACACTCACAGTTGTTGGTGTATACCTGGAACCTGGTGGAACCCAGGGAAGTAGGGAAGGATGGCAGATCCTGTTATCACTTGACCTCCCTGACTGTACTCTTTACGGTGGGGATTTCAACACATACACCAATAACCAAAGAGATACTTACCCATGTCCTCAGCAACAACATCCCTCTGCACACCTGATGGAGGGGTTTCTGGAAGCGCAAGGGGTAGTTGAGACTATTGCCAACAAGGACCTGGACCTCACCCAGCTGACAAGATGGGGCTATGTGGACGGGTTCCCAGTGTCAGGAGCCAGACTGGACCATATCTTAATCTCTGGCAATATCTCAGAGGAATTCACTGGATCCCAGGTTCAGGTAGCTCATATCTCAGACCACCATATTGTGTATATTAATTGGGACTCTGGTGTCACCTAATGTGCTACGCAACAGTGGGTCATATGGCTGTCCACGTTTTGTAACCACAAGTGGAAGGAGATGATTGAGAGAGCCATATTGGCAATAACCTCCCCCCAGATGGGCCTAGTGCAGTCACCCAGTGACACATGGTTGGGTATCAAAAGGGAGATTTGATCATCCACCATCTCCTTTCAGAGGAGGCAGCGGAACAATGAGCTCACAACACTGCATGCTTTGGAGAAAGAATATAAGGAAGTGGCCAAGAAGGACATTCTGAAGTTTAACACTCTCCATTGCCAGATCAAAAAGCTGCAGATGACCATTGAGAAGCGCTGTTGGACCAACACAACATATAAATTCCAATGTAGCTTTGGTACATCTACAAAGGACGGACTATGTAGCCTTGCTCAACGTCAGAGAGGATCTCCTTTCACTGAGATTGATACAGGGTGTGGTCTGAAGTCTAAAGACAAATCTGTGATTAAGCAGAAGATACAGGAGTTCTACTCCAGTCTGTATGCTCATGCAGATGTGGATAAGGATGCCCTCTCTTCACTGATGACAGAGGCTGGTCCAGAGCTCACACAATGTCCCCCGGCAATGTGTGGACCTCTGACTGCCAACATCACACTGGAGGAGACTCTTGCAGCCATTAAAGAGTCCCCAAATGGCAAAACGCCAGGTCCAGACTGTATTCCAGCAGATGTGTATAAGCCTATTAGAAATCTGTTAGCACCCCATCTGACTAGACTCTTCAACTATGTTCTTTCCTCAGCCACCCAATTTCCTGAGGGGAATGAGGTGTCAATTTGCCTCCTCTTCAAGAACAAGGGTCATAGGAGCAATGTTAAGAACTGGCAACCAATTTCATTGTCCAACGCGGATTACAAACTGCTGACCCAGATTCTGTCTAACAGAATCATGAAGATTGCAGATGTGATACTACACCCAATGCAGTTTGGCTTTGTCTGTGGCCGCTCCATCTGGGATAATATTCACATGGTCCAAAATACCCTCCAGAATAGGGTTAAATCAAATAAGGGCTACCTGCTATTTCTGGACATGGAGAAGGCGTATGATTGTGTATTGTGGTCATATCTCTATGCAAGTATGTGGGCTGTAGACCTGCCAGAGGAATGGATCTGTTGGATAAAGACACTGTACCTGAACCTTCAGGCGCACGTTATTGTCAATGGTGACCTGACTGAGAACATTGAAATTTGTCAGGGATTGAGACAAGGGGATCCTCTGTCTCCTATCCTGTTCAATTTTGCAGCAAACTTGTTCTTGGCAGCTGGAAACGCTAGGCTGAGAGGCTTCACTCATCCTAGTCAGAAGGCACTCTGTATGGCTGCCTTTGCAGATGACACTATTGTTGGCCTGACCACAAAGGAGGACTCACAAAAGCTGACAACCCTTCTGGAGCTCCACCAGAGGGCATCCAACGCAAAGGTTAACATTGAAAAGACAACACTGGTTAAAATAGGTGTGCCAAACTTTGCACCACCGCATGGCCTCACACCTATCCCAGCCTGTGAAGCCTTTAGACACTTGGGAGTGTGGTTCAACTCTATAGATATTGATCTGCAGACCAATGAACAGATTCTTCTTAAGGCTATTGCTAACAAGATCAACAGGTGGCGTCATTTCTGGTTCAATGTAATTGGACAGGTTACCGCCCTTAACATCTTTGTGTTCTCCAAGATGTGGTATGTAGCACACATTGTACCCTTCTCCAAAGCCTTTGAGAAGAAGGTGTCAGCCATGACCTGCAACTTTTTGTGGGGTACTCCCAATATGTCCCCCGTAAAAATGTTGGTGGTGTCTCTCCCCAGGTCAGCAGGAGGACTGGGTCTGATAGATCATGTTCAGCATTGCCAAAGGATGTGGGAGAAAGGACTAAGGGAACTACTGGCTGCCCATACTGATTCACCAGCAGCAGGCAGAGCAGTAAACTGGGCTGCGGGCTATCCAGATACCCAACCCTTTGACATTTGGACTAAGACAATGGTTCTTGAAGAGAAATAGATTCACACCCCCCAAAGACACTCCTGAGTATTGGCGCCAATGCCTGGCAATAACTGCAAGTCAATGAATGGGAAATCTCTAGGAATCTTGATCCTGCTGGTCCACAGAATTGGGACCTGAATGGATTGTGTCTGGCAGATAGAAACAGACAGATCAATTACAATCTGGATATGAAGAGCATTGTCACACACCAGAAGGCAGTAGTGTCCAAGTGTGGGAAGAAGGTTGTCCAAGACCCAAAGCCCAAGCCAGAATATCCCAAGATGGTTTGCAAGTGGGTAGAAGCTGGCAGACTGGTCACAATCTCCCCAAAAGAAATGGCTACTCTGACGCAGGTACCTATGGTGACAACAGGTTCACAGACTCTGACTTGGAGACTGTTCAACGAGGCCTTCTGGAGTGAGTCAACATTCCCGGTGGATCACCCAATTTGCCAGTGTGGGCTTTGCCCATTCAAAGATGCCAATCTGGAGCACAAATTCTTTGGTTGCATAGTTATTTCGCGGTTCTGGACAGAAGTTGCCCACATGCTGAACCTCTCTGTCCATTTTCAACCAAAGTTTGACATATTCTTCATGAGGAGTCTCAAGCAGGAACCCCCAGTAGTTTGAGCAGTTGCTTATCATCTTGCACTGTGGACCATCCACACTACCTGTACAGATGTAATCTTTGACAATGGACCTAACCTGGTGTCACTCATGAAGGAGAAATTCTGCTCCCTAATGGACAATACTATGATCTGTACAGACAAATTTGGCCACACAATTCCTGGGAACAGGAAACTTATGGATACCATTGTTGACTCATCCCACCTCATAGTTGAGGGAGCCATTCAATGGAAAGACAGGCACACAGAGGGCCTGCAGACAGCTACCCCTTCCTCTGATATCCCTCACTTCCCTCCCCCCACAGCCGTGTTTCCTTTTAAACGCTGTCTCTGAACCCTAATAAACCTGTGTTCCCCCTCAAAAAAATTGAGTCCCCCAGCAGGTTTGTGCAGTTGCCCGCATTTTTGCTTTTCAGCAAAGGTTGCAGGTTCAACTCACAGGCTCAAATTT